>CAUPSL010001056.1:0-93443 GCA_963514005.1 Raja brachyura
CCTAATTCTTCTTCTATCACTTATGACCTTATGAGACCAGGGTGGGCGTGTGTGTCCCTGACGTAACATGGATTGATGAGAGGAGTGAGTGAGGGGAGGGAGGATTAGCGATACAGCTTGGAAACAGGTCCTTCGGCCCAACTTGCTCACACCAACCAACATGTCCCAGCTACACTAGTTCCACCTGCCGCGTTTGGTCCATATCCCTCTAAACCTGTCCCATCCAATGTACCTGTCTAACTGTTTCTTAAACGTTGTGACAGTATCTGTCTCAACGACCTCCCCTAACAGCCTGTGTGACTTTGGGTGAAAAGGTTATCCCCTCCGATTCCTATTAACTCTGATGAATAGACTGATGAATAAATCTTGCGCTGAGAAGGGTTAAAAAAAAATGCAGGGTTAATTAACGCCGTGTTCCCGAGGATGCGAGGAAGCATCTCGCCCGCAGCCACAGCTGCTAGTTCCTGCACCAGGAAACAGAAATCTCTTCCTGTGCCACTGTGTGTCACTCGCACATAACCCAGCACCGACCCAGCTTGTACACAGTCAGCACCGACACAGCCCAGCTCCACACAGTGTTAAAGATACTGAAGAAGGGTCTCGACCCCGAAAACTTGGCCTAGCTCCTTCGCTCCTTAGATGCTGCTGCACCTGCTGAGTTTCTCCAGCCTTTTGTGTACCCCAAACTCCACACAGTCCAGCACTGACCCAGTTGTACCCAGTACAGCACCGACCCAGTCCAGCCCCACACACTCCAGCTCCACACTCCAGCCCACACACTCCAGCTCCACACTCCAGCCCCACACACTCCAGCCCCACACACCCCAGCCCCACACACCCCAGCCCCACACACCCCAGCCCCCACACACCCCAGCACCACACACTCCAGCACCACACACCCCAGCCCCACACACCCCCAGCCCCACACACCCCAGCCCCACACACTCCAGCACCGAGCTAGCCCCACACACCCCAGCCCCACACACCCCAGCCCCACACACCCAGCACTCACAGCCCAGCCCCACACACCCCAGCACCACACAGCCCAGCCCCACACAGCCCAGCCCCACACACCCCAGCCCCACACACCCCAGCCCCACACACCCAGCCCCACACACCCCAGCACCACACACTCCAGCACCACACACCCCAGCCCCACACACTCCAGCACCGAGCCAGCCCCACACACCCCAGCCCCACACCACCCCAGCCCCACACACCCCAGCCCCACACACCCCAGCCCCACACACCCCAGCCCCACACACCCCAGCCCCACACACCCCAGCCCCACACAGCCCAGCCCCACACACTCCAGCCCCACACAGCCCAGCCCCACACACCCCAGCCCCACACACCCCAGCCCCACACAGCCCAGCCCCACACAGCCCAGCCCCACACACTCCAGCCCACACACTCCAGCCCCACACACCCCAGCCCCACACACCCCAGCCCCACACACCCAGCCCCACACACTCCAGCTCCACACAGCCCAGCACCGAGCCAGCTCCACGCATAGCCCAGCACCGAGCGAGCTGGACACATAACCCAGCACCGACCCAGCTTGGCACCGACCCAGCTCCACACATAACCCGGCATCGAGCCGCCCTGCATTCACTCCGAGGGTCACTGCACCAGGTAAGAACTCGCATCCCTCGCCCAATGTCACAACATGCCCTTGTATGTTTCGCCCTTCTCTCCCAGGGTTGCCAACTTTCTCACTCCCAAATAGCAGACAGAAGGTCAAAATGCGGGACAAATTCCCGACCGTGGATGATGAGTCGGCCCGGGTGCTGGGCTGCACACAAAGCCCAGCCGGCGGGCAGCTGAGGAGCTTTGGCCCGGGCGCCTGGGGCCAAGTCCGGCGCCCCATCCAGGTCTGGAACCGATGATCGGCCGTGAGAAGGAGGGGTGGGTGGTGTTGTCGCCGGTAAGCGAAGGTCCGAAGGTCGGACAGTCTCCTCGACCCTAGTTACAGCAGTCAAATACGGGACAAGGGCGTCCGTACTGTATGGGGACAAACCAATTTAGCCTAATATACGGGATGTCCCGGCTAATACGGGACAGTTGGCAACCCTCCCCTCCCCAAACCAAAGAGCCAGTGGGCACAGCTCTGTAATACCTCTCCTCCCGTATGTGTCGTTTAAAGCGGATCTATGCGCTTGTCCAAGCGCCCATTCCTCGCACCATCGCTTAGTTCACGTTGTTCTCTTCTCCCCTCTCTCCTCCTCCCTCCCCCCCTCCCCCTCTCTCCCCCCCTCTCTCCCCCCCCTCTCTCCCCCCTCTCTCCCCCCCTCTCTCCCCCCCCCTCTCTCCCCCCCCACTCTCCCCCCCCTCTCTCCCCCCCCTCTCTCCCCCCCCCTCTCTCCCCCCCCTCTCTCCCCCCCCTCTCTCCCCCCCCTCTCTCCCCCCCTCTCTCCCCCCCTCTCTCCCCCCCTCTCTCCCCCCCTCTCTCCCCCCCTCTCTCCCCCCCCTCTCTCCCCCCCTCTCTCCCCCCCTCTCTCCCCCCCTCTCTCCCCCCCTCTCTCCCACCCCTCTCCCCCTTCCCCCCTCATCTTCCCCCCATCTTCCCCCCCCATCTTCCCCCCCATCTCCCCCCCTCTCCCCCTCTCTTCCCTCTCTCTTCCCCTCTCTTCCCCTATCTCTCCCTCTCTTCCCCCTCTCTTCCCCCTCTCTTCCCCCTCTCTTCCCCCTCTCTTCCCCCTCTCTTCCCCCTCTCTTCCCCCTCTCTTCCCCCCCTCTCCCCCCTTCCCCGCCCCCCTCTCTTCCCCCTCCTCTTCCCACCCCCTCTCCCCCCTTCCCCGCCCCCCTCTCTTCCCCCTCCTCTTCCCCCCCCTCTCTACCCCCCTCCCCCCTCTCTACACCCTCCTCTTCTCTCTCCCCCCCCCCCTTCTCTTCCCCCCCCCTCCATTGAGCATGTATCTGTTAATAACATATTACTAAATCGGTGTGCTCCACTGTTGCAAACAGCATTACATTCAATGTTTTGAAGGTCACAGCACAGGGACAGGACATTCAGCCCACGATGTCTGTGCCAAAAATGTTATTTTAATCACCTCTGCCTGCACATGATGCATTTTCATCCATTCCTTGCATATCCATGTGCCTATCTAAGAGCCTCTGAAATGCTACTATCTCACCTTCTCCACCACCGCCCCTGGCAGTGCTTTCCAGACACCCACCGCCCTCTGTTTATACAACGTGGCACACACACTTGGATAGAGTGGATGTGGAGAGGATGTATCCACTAGTGGGAGAGTCTAGGACCAGAGGGTACAGCCTCAGAATAAAGGATGTACCTCTAGAAGGGACATGAGGAGGAATGTCTTTAGTCAGATGGTGGTGAAACTGTCTAACAATTGGTCCACCACTGATTCCTGCAACACATCAATGGTAACAGGCCTCCAATCTGAAAAGCAACCTTCCACTGCTATTGTGTAGGAAGGAACTGCAGATGCTGGTTTACACTGAAGATAGACACAGAATGCTGGAGTAACTCAGCGGGACCAGGCAGCATCTCTGGACAGAAGGAATGTGCGACGTTTCGGGTCGAGACCCTTGCTCAAATGGAAGTCCGAGTCTGAGGAAGGGTCTCAACCCGAAACGTCACCCATTCCTTCTGTCCAGAGATGCTGCTTGTCCCGCTGAGTTATTCCAGCATTCTGTGTCTAACTCCACTACTGTTGCCTGTCTCCTTCTGCATCCAAACGACTCACTCACCCTGGACCCCGTATGATCTAACCTAGTTATGCCTTGACTTCACCAGCCTCACCTGTCAGCCTTATTGCACTAAAATACATGCCGTTTTAGTCGATCTTCCTTGCTCCTCATAAGTTCATAAGTTTTAGGAGCATAACTAGGCCATTCGGCCCATCAAATCTACTCTGCCATTCAATCGTGGCTGATCTATCTCTCCCTCTCAACCCCATTCTCCTGCCTTCACCCCATAACCTCTGACACCCGTACTGATCAAGAATCTGTCAATCTCCTCCTTAAAAATATCCATTGACTCGGCCTCCTTCTGTGGCAATTAATTCCACAGATTTCCCACCATCTGACTAAAGAAATTCCTTCTCATCTCCCTTCTAAAGGACCACCCTTTTATTCTGGGGCTGTGGCCACTGGTCCTAGACTCTCCCACTAATGGAAACATCCTCTCCACATTCACTGTACCCAGGCTTTTCACTATTCAGTATGTCCCCCCCCCCCTCACCCTCCACCGAAATACAGGCCCAGTGCCCTCAAACGCTGATCTTATGTTAACCTAATCATTCCTGCCATCATTCTGGTAGACCTCCTCTGGACCCTCTCCAATGTCAGCACACCCTTCCTCAGATATGGTGCCCAGCACTGCTCACGATACTCCTGCACAACACACAATGCTCCTGTCTCCGCCTGCTTTACCGAGTGGACTTGCTTGCTTTAATATCCACATTTGCTTCAGCTTCGCTCCTGCCGCACGGCCTCTTTGGGATGGACATCGTACAACATGTCCTGCCTTCCACATTCAGCTTTCAAGTCGTAAGAATACCGCTCGGGATTTTTTTCAGTGCAATCTTTTCTGTACGCGAGGCCCGAATTGTAAACGTGGTCAATGGTTTCCAAAAAAACTGGCGTTCTTAATGACACATTGAACCAAATTTGAAGGCAGGATCTCTGTGCGTTTATTGGAATGGCAATGAAAAGGAATAATGAAGGTGTGAATGTGCGTTGATGTCACCTCTTTACATGTCATCAGGAATCCCCCCAATATCTTCACTTCTAAACTGTAGTCACCATTGCGTTGTTTCTTTGGACTTCCTGTGGCAGCCATGTATCGCACTTGCTTGCTGAAATGTCTCAAACCTGCACGGAACCACCTTCCTTCCTCAAGTGCCTCCTCAACGTTTTCTACCTCGACGGTAAGCCATCCTTTGTTTATCGACAAATGTTGTCCTGTTGATGTTTAACGAGACCTTTCGAGCAGTAGCCTGCATTTTTACCTGCTATAAACGGCATTTATTTCCGAAGATGGGTCGCGACCTGAAACATCACCCATCCCTTCTCTTCAGAAGTGAACTGGGGGTCCTTGTTCATCAGTTTATGAAAGTAAGCATGCAGGTACAGCAGGCAGTGACGAAAGCGAATGGCATGTTGGCCTTTATAACAAGACGAGTCGAGTATAGGAGCAAAGAGGTCCTTCTGCAGTTGTACAGGGCCCTAGTGAGATCACACCTGGAGTATTGTGTGCAGTTTTGGTCCCCTAATTTGAGGAAGGACATTCTTGCTATTGAGGGAGTGCAGCGTAGGTTTACAAGGTTAATTCCCAGGATGGCAGGACTGTCATATGCTGAGAGAATGAAACAACTGGGCTTGTACACTCTGGAGTTTAGAAGGATGAGAGGGGATCTTATTGAAACATATAAGATTGTTAAGGGTTTGGACACGCTAGAGGCAGGAAATATGTTCCCGATGTTGGGGGAGTCCAGAACCAGGGGCCACAGTTTAAGAATAAGGGGTAAGCCATTTAGAACGGAGACGAGGAAACACTTTTTCTCACAGAGAGTTGTGAGTCTGTTGAATTATCTGCCTCAGAGGGCGGTGGAGGCCGGTTCTCTGGATGCTTTCAAGAGAGAGCTGGATAGGGCTCTTAAAGATAGCGGAGTCAGGGGATATGTGGAGAAGGCAGGAACGGGGTACGGATTGGGGATGATCAGCCATGATCACATTGAATGGTGTTGCTGGCTCGAAGGGCCAAATGGCCTACTCTTGCACCTATTGTCTATTGGCTATTGTTCCGCTGAGTTACTCCAGCATTTTGGTGTCCACCTTCGGTGTCAGCCAGCATTTCCTTCCCACACACACTATTTCTTCATATGTCAGCTATCCTGTTATTCCTCTGAGATTCGACCTCACGCTGAGAATCCACTGTCACTGCGGCATTTTGTAAGTCTCTTTCATTCGATTCAGTCAGTCCTGAATTTCAGATGTGCTTTACGGTTGAAACACGGATGTTTCAGCATGTTGGGCCATTGTTTAAAGCAACTGTAGCTCTTTACAGTTTAAAGCAACTTTACAGCACTATACACAAGGAACTGCAGGTGCTGGTTTAGATAAGAAAAAGACACAACGTGCTGGAGTAACACAGCAGGCCAGGCAGCGTCTCTGGAGAACATGGATAGGCGACGTTTCAGGTTCTGAAGAAGACTTCCGACCCGAATTGTCGCCCATCCATGTTCCCAGGGAGATGCTGCCTGACTCGCTGAGTTGATCCAGCACTTTGTGTCCCTTTCTACCTATTCAGGTTGATGTCTAAGATTACACAACAGTTTACAAGGACACTAATGTGCCTGCCATCTCTTCAGTTCTGCAGACAAAACCTTGAAAGTAGAGTCATAGAATCATGGAGTGATACAGTGTGGAAACAGGCCCTTCAGCCCAACTTGCCCACACCAGCCAACAATGTCCCAGCTACACTAGCCTGCGCTTGGTCCATAACCCTCCAATCCATGTACCTGTCTGTTTCTTAAACGATGGGATAGTCCCAGCCTCACCTACCTCCGCTGGCAGCTTGTTCCATACCCCCACCACACTTTATGTGAAAAAGTTACCCCTCGGATTTCTATTAAATCTTTTCCCCTTCACCTTGAACCGATGTCCTCTGGTCCTCGATTCCCCTACTCTGGGTAAATGACTGTGCATCTACCCGATCTATTCCTCTCGTGAATTTGTACACCTCTATAAGATCTCCCCTCATCCTCCGCCGGAATAGAAACCCAGCCTACTCAACCGCTCCCTATAGCTCACACCCTCTAGTCTTGGCAACATCCTTGTAAATCTTTTCTGACCCCTTTCAAGCTTGACAATATATTTCCTGTAACATGGTGCCTAGAACAGAACACAGTATTCTAAATGCGGTTTCACCAACGTCTTGTACAACTGCAACATTACCTCCAAACTTCTATACTCAATACTCTGACTGATGAGGGCCAAAGTGTCAAAAGCCTTTTTGACCATCTTATCTACCTGCGACTCGACCTTCAAGGAACCAAGCACTTGCACTCCTAGATCCCTCTGCTCTGCAACGCTACTAGGAGGCCGACCATTTACTGTGTTGGTCCTGCCCTTGTTCGACGTCCCAAAACGCAACACCTCACACTTCTCTGTATTAAATACCATCAACTATTCCTCCACCCACCTGGCCAATCGAACCAGATCCTGCTGCAATCTTTCAAAACCATATTCTCTCTCTGCAAAACCACTAACCTTTGTATCATCAGCAAACCTGCTAATCTTGCCTTGAATGTTCTCATCCAAATCATTGATTATTTGCATACGTTGTCTCTGAGACGGTTATTGCGTTGACTGGCATAACCATTTCAGCCAAACCACTGTGATCATTGGAAAGCTCTTTGGAATGACGTGGGATAAGAAAAATTGTACTTAAATCTAAATTCCTAAATCTAAGTACTTATTACTGCAATTATTAGTCCCACTCGATATCGGAAGCCAGGTTGATGAAATGCTCTGGTAAAACTACATTGCGCGGCAGCGTTGGCGCAACGGTAGAGTTGCTGCCTTACAGCGCCGGTGACCCGGGTTCGATCCTGACCAAGGGTGCTGTCTGTACAGCCAGGTTGTTGTCTCTGCGTCAATGTCTGCCAGGCCCTGAGCTCCATTTGGTGGGTGGTAGACGGGCACCCAGAGATGACACGGTTGGCTGGTTAGATACATGATAAAGGGAATAACGTTGAGTGCAAGATAAAGTCCAGTAACGTCCGATTAAAGGTAGTCCGAGGGCCCCCAGTGAGGTGGATGGAAGATCAGCACCACTCTCTGGTTGTTGCGGGGATGGTTCAGTTGCCCGATAACAGCTGGGACGCATCTGGAGGTGTGCGCTATCTAACTTCTGCACCTCTTGCCTGATGGGAGTTGGGGAGAAGATGGAGTTGACCGTGAGTGAAGACTGGTCCTTGATTATGCTGGCGGCCTTGGCAAGGCAGCGTGAAGCATAGATGGAGTCAATGGTGGAAGGGAGGTTTGTTTGTGCGATGGTCTGGGCTGCGTCCACAATTCTCTGCAATTTCTTGCGGTCTTGGGTGGAGTCAATTTGACAATTGGCTGTGTGTGAATGAGGAGCGTGAACACTAAAGTTAACTAAATAAAATTCTTGTTTATTTATTGCCTCACCTTTACTCCTTTATTGCAGTGGTCTTTGTCAACCTGTATTAACATCAACTCAAGAATGGAGGGCCAAATAGACAATCGGGGAAGGACTGAAATATAAAAGAGGTTGAGCAGGTGGGAGACAAAGTGCTCAATAAAATGGGAGAAAATACACAATGGGGAAAGAGGTAGGGAGGGGAAGGTTCATGAAACCAGGTGGAAGCAAAGTATAACAAGGGTCTTGGGAAACAAGGAACTGCAGATGCTGGTTTACAAAAAAAAGCGACAAAGTACTGGATTAACTCAGTGGGTCCGCCAGCATCTCTGGAAAACATGGATAGTTGACATACCTGGTCATGGCCCTTCGACGTAGATAAGCTGGATGGGTCATGAAGGGTCTCAACCCAAAACATTACCTATCTATGTTCTCCGGGAAATGCTGCCTGACCTGCTGAGTTACTCCGGCACCTTGTGTCTATATAACAAGGGTCTCATCAGTGGCAGCATGGTCCCTGGGTAGTGGTCCTACCCAATGGGTCCCATTGATCCCAGGGATGGCGGGACTGCCATATGAGGAAAGATTGAAAAAATTAGGCATGTATTCGCTGGAGTTTAGAAGGATGAGGGGCAATCTTATAGAAACATATAAAATTATAAAAGGACTGGACAAGCTAGATGCAGGAAAAATGTTCCCAATGTTGGGTGAGTCCAGAACCAGGGGCCACAGTCTTAGAATAAAGGGGAGGTCATTTAAGACTGAGGTGAGAAAAAACTTTTTCATCCAGAGGGCAGTGGAGGCCAAGTCACTGGATGGATTTAAGAGAGAGTTAGATAGAGCTCTAGGGGCTAGTGGAGTCAAGGGATATGGGGAGAAGGCAGGCACGGGTTATTGATAGCGGACGATCAGCCATGATCATAATGAATGGTGGTGCTGGATTGTAGGGCCGAATGGCCTCCTCCTGCACCTATTTTCTATGTTTCAATGTTTTTATGGTAAGTACAGGTGGAGCAGAGACATCAGCCAATGTTCTGACCGTCCACAGTATATATTTTTTTAGTTTAATACTTATGTCTTCCTTTTGCATTGGACGTTTGAAGCTTCAATGAAATGCAGGAAAATGGCAGTCAAAATGCTAAGCTTCTTCTTCTTTTCGTGTCCATCTTGTTACAAATGTTAACATCGCTGTCATCGTCCGTCCGGGGCGACAATCAGTGGGAAGCCGTCACTTGTTGCAATAGACGATGGTGGTGGCAGAATTAGCTCGGGATAATTCCAGTTTCCAGTCCCGCGACGTGGACAACTCTGCTATAGGGCCAAATGCTAAGCTATTACCTTCTGAACCTTCTGAATTTGTAGTTGGCAGGGCAGTACTCTGAATATCGTCAACTTGGATGTGTAATGCCCCCCCAAAACTGTCCAGTGAAGGTGATTTGACTCTATTGTTGTCTAGTTTATTCCATTCCCTTAAGGTTCTTACAAAGAATGAGTTCTCTGTCCTGGCGAATGGGATTTCTATTTGCATATCATTTATCTTTCTTGGTCTCCTTTCTGTTGAGCATGTTATGTATCTATCTGCAGTTATGCCCACGATCCCCTTTTGAATCTTGTACAACATGGCTAGTCTGTTCTTTGCCCTTCTTGTTTCCAGCGTTTCCCACTCCAGGTTGGACAGCAACTGGGTGACACTGCCACCTCTATTGTAGTTCCCGATGCAAAAGCTTGCTGCTTTCCTCTGCACCCCTTCTAGTTTGTTGATATGACCAGTTTTGTACGGGTCCCAGGCACATGAAGCGTAATCCAGTAAGGGGCTAACCAATGCTGTAAATACTGTGGCTTTCACTTCCTTTGGGCAGAACCAGAGGTTTAGTCTAAGGAATCCTAGTGTCCGGTTGGCTTTAGTGACCGTGTTGTCCATGTGTCCCCCCCCACAAAAGCTTGTTATCAAGATGGACTCCAAGGTATGGTTGTGAACTTGTACGATGAAGTATTTGTCCACAGAATACGTAGTCTCCAGTAGGTTGTTTCTTCTTGTTTGAAATTACCATAATTGAGCATTTGGTTGGGTTGAAGCTCATCTTCCATGTGTTTTGCCAAAATGTCCAAGGACTTAAGGTCTTCTTGTAAGGAGTTGATATCCTCTACATCAGTGACAGGTGTATGTACAAGACAATCATCTGCGAAGAGTCTTGTTTTACAATGTATGTGTTCAGGTAGATCATTCATGTACGTCAGGAACAACAGTGGCCCGAGGACCGTGCCTTGCGGTACTCCTGACAGTACTTGGTCTTCTAAAGAAATGTTTCCTTCACAGGGCGCCCTCTGTGTCCGGTTTGTGAGAAAGTCCCCAATCCAGTTATGTAGACTATTTCTGATGCCATGGTAATCCAGTTTTCCTTGGAGCCTTTCATGAGGAACTTTATATCGAATGCTTTTGAAAAGTCCAGGATTGCCATATGTATAGATTTCCCCCCATCTAATGTCCTTGTGATGTCATCAATAGTGACAATAAGTTGTGTTTCTGTTGAACGTTTTGCTCTGAAGCCATGTTGTGAGTCCATTAGTATCCCATTCTTTTCTAAATGGTCCATGAATTGAGAATGTATGATGTGTTCCTAGATCTTACATGTAACACTGGTCAGTGAAACTGGTCTGTAATTCTCCGGCACAGCCTTGTTGTCCTTCTTAAATATTGCACAGATGTTTGCTTCCTTTCACTGTCGTGCTAGTGACCCACAACCAATTGAGGACTTTAATAAATTCTTGAGTATGGGTGTTATTTTCAATGCGAACATCTTTAGAAGCCATGGTGGCAACTGATCTGGGCCTGCTGCTTTGTTTGGCATTAGGTTCTGTAGATGTGTTAGTACTTCTGCCTCATGGATCACTAGTTCAGGGATATCCTGTATATTACTGGTTCCCATCGATTGAATGTATGACTTATTTTCC
Organism: Raja brachyura; assembly: GCA_963514005.1. The sequence goes on from CAUPSL010001056.1 coordinate 11,090, forward strand.
CTCGTAAATACATTGGTGAATTGAGCATTAAGTAAGTAAGTAAAATTTATTTATATAGCACGTTTAAATCAACTCGCATTGAAACCAAAGTGCTTTACATAGAAGAAATAATTTCCGTTCATCCATAGAAAAATTAAAAAGAAGAAAAATGACACAACACATTATAGAATGCAACATGAACGTCCCCCCACAACAGAATCAAAAATGTCCACTGTGGGGAAAGGCATCAGAAAATTAAGTCCTCGTCCTCTGTGACCACCCGAGGTTGGGGCCCACTTGTGGCCTCCGCAGCCTGTCCAATGTTTACAGGCCCTCTTGCCGGAAAGCTGGAACTCCGGCGTCGGGCGAACACTCCTCTGCGGCTTGGAAATGTCTGGAGCGGCCGCTTCCTCCCCGGAGACCGCGGCTCCCGCTCCCGTGCATCGGCCTGAGTGCAGCGGCATTCCCTTTCCCACCACTCACAACTGTGTTATTCACCATGAAGTCTGCAACTCTGTTACCCAAACGTTACCCTTCTCTCCGTTACCCAAACGTTCAATATAAGACCAAAATTGCTTGACGTTTTCTTTCATTGCCGTGGTAAGGTTGTTTGCCACAAAGTCTTGTTCAGCTTTATTCAGAGCTTTCTTTAATTCCGAAATATGGATTTGAAACTAAATTTTCCACATGGTAAGATGATTTGTTAACGTGAGTGTGCATGGGGGAAATGTTTTTAAGTCACTGTGTTAGTATTTCTTTGTCACAGTCACTGTGATTCTAATTAAATTAAAATGTTTAGTTTACTAGCAAAGACACTAGCGAGAAGATTGAGTAAATATATTAGCAAGCTAATAAACCCGGATCAAACTGGGTTTATACCAAAGAGATACTCATTTAACAATTTGAGACGGCTGTCTAATATAATGTACTCACATAATACTGAAGAAGACCTAGCAATTATCTCGTTGGATGCAGAAAAAGCTTTCGATCAAGTAGAATGGCAATATTTATTCAAAGTATTGCAAAAATTTAACATGGGAGATAACTTTATCTCATGGGTAAAATTATTATATGATAAGCCAACGGCTAGAATACTGACTAATAATTTATTATCCCCGAAATTCCAATTGGCAAGGGGCAATAGGCAGGGGTGCGCACTATCACCTCTGCTATTTGCACTAGTGATAGAGCCTTTAGCAGAAAGTATAAGAAGTCATCCGAATATTCATGGATATAATACCAAACACTCAAATAATAAAATTTCATTATATGCAGACGACATATTATTATATATTACAAATTCACAAATTAGCATACCAAATATACTAAATTTAATAGAGGAATTTGGTTCTTTTTCTGGATATAGAATCAACTGGAACAAAAGCGAAATTATGACGATAAAACCTCAAGAGCCGCTACATCTGTTGAAATTCCCCCTTAGAATTGCAACAGAAAAATTTAAGTATTTGGGCATCCACATTACTAGGAAATATAAATCATTACTCAACGCAAACTATATGCCTTTAATAACTAAATTAAATGGGTTGATAAAATTTTGGAAAACACTGCCGATGTCCTTAATAGGTAGAATAAATGCGATAAAAATGATCTACTTACCACAAATACTGTACTTATTTCAATCAATACCAATATACTTACCTAAAAAATTCTTTAAAAAATTAGACTCTGATATTATAAACTTCATATGGGATTATAAATCACACAGAATTAAGAAAAAACACCTGTGTAAATCTAAAGAATCAGGGGGACTGACACTCCCTAACTTCTTGTATTACTATTGGGCAGTGAATATTAAAACTATAATCTACTGGTTGGACAGTTCTGCCCAACAGGTAGATTGGATAAGAATGGCGAAAGAGGATTGTTCCCCCTATAATATAGGAGCGATCCTTCTTTCCCCGATAAAACTGAACAATATAATATATAAGAAGAATCCAATTATTCACAGTATAATACGAATTTGGAATCAAATAAAATTATCTTTAAAATTAAGAAAATTATCGCTTCTTTCTCCAATAACTAATAATCCCTCATTAAAACCATCCATTATTGATAAACTTTTATCATTCCAACAATTACAACTAAAATATAATTTGAAAAATAATCAATATTTCAAATATCTTCAAATTCAAGATTATTTGAAGAAATAAAGTTAATGGGCGGGCGCGACTCACGTTGTAGCGGCCCCTACAGCCTGTCTGTCTTTTTTTAATTTTTTGTCTAGTTAAATGTAGTTGTTCGTGTTTTTTTTGTATCGTGTTTCTAACTGTGTATGTGTGGGGGGTGGTGGGGGGGGGAAGGGGAAACTTTAAAATCTCTTCCCTGCACGGGAGACCAGACTTTTTTCCTGTCGGGTCTCCGTTGTCGTTTGGGCCTTGCACAGCTGAGCGGCCTCCGACCGGGATGAGCTGCGGACTCACCATCGTGGGGCTGGCCGGCCTCGGAGCGTGGGGAGCGGTGGTGGCTCACCGCTGCAGCCCGACTCCGGGCTCCGGAGCTCCGCTTGGGGAGCGGGGGTGGCTCGCCGCTGCGGCCCGACTCCCGACTCCGGAGCTCTAGCTGCAGCTGCAGACTGGTGGACTGTCGGGATATCGGGAGCTCGCGGGTCCGGGTGAGAGACCGCTCCCGCAACACAGCTTCTCCAGCCCGTGTCGCGGGGTTGGAGTGACCCGGAGCGGGGCCGTACATCGCCCGGCGTGGCTTCAATGTCCGCGGGACATTCCAGCGGGACATTCCAGCGCCCGCCGGGGGCTCCAACGTTGTGACTTTGGGCCTAGAGCGGGGCCGTACATCACCCGGCCCGGCGCGGCCTCAATGGCCGTGGGACTTAACACCGCCCGCCTGGGGCTTCGACCTCAGGAGAGAAATGGTGCGGGGGAGAGAGAAGACTTTGCCTTCCATCACAGTAAGGAGGAGATTCACTGTGATGGATGTTTGTGTCAATTGAATTGTGTGTTTTTTTATGAATTGTTCTGTTTGTATGGGTTGTAGAAACGGAGTTTCGTTCGAGCCTCTGAGGTTCGAATGACAAGTAATAAAATCAATCAATCAATCAATCAATCAATCAAATATATACAAGGATATCAAACCTTAACCCCAGATTTATTGGAGGAAGGAATGAATAGAAAGGCAGAATCAAGCAATTTAATATCTTACTTATATAATATAATCTTAAATATAGAAACGCCAACGACAGAGACAATTAGAAGGGACTGGGAGCAAGAGTTATGGATAAAAATTCCTAACAATAGATGGGAAAAAAATCTATTATATGTAAATAAATGTTCAATTAATGTAAGACATAACCTAATTCAATTTAAAATTTTACATAGATTATATTATTCTAAAACTAGACTGAATAAAATATTCCCAAATGTTTCCCCCCATCTGTGACAAATGTCTTACTCAAAATGCCACTATAGCACATTCCTTTGTCTCGTGTATAAAACTGTATAAATTTTGGAATGAAATTTTCGGAATTTTTACAAAACTATTTAACACAAAATGGAACCCCAATACAGAACTGATTATCTTTGGATCAATGGAAGAGGGAAGTAAACTAACTATATTCCAAGAAGCTTTTCTTAATTACGGTCTAATAACAGCAAAAAAACTTGTACTCAAATTTTGGAAAAACGCAACCACGCCAACATTCAAAATGTGGATTTCAGACATGTCTGAAACGCTTCATCTTGAAGAAATGAGATTTCTCCTAATAGGCAAAGTAGACCAATTCTCAAAGACTTGGTCTCCTTTTATCAACTTTTTGCAAGCATATGGTGCAACATAACATAACCTCAGAAATTAAATGGTTTAGAACCGGGTGACGGATGGGCAAAAATACGAAATAGGTAGATCTCTCCTAATCTCTCTTTTCTTTACTTTCTCCTTCTATTTCAATCTTTTCAGCTTCTCTTATATGCCCTTTATTTCTCTTGCTATCTGTTTCTACTCGCTTGTCTATCTATTCTGACACTCTTTATTTCTTTTTTCGTCCACTGTTCTTTTATTATCAAAAGTATGAACTTGTACAAGAATGGAAATATGTATGTATGTATGTATTAGCTACTTAAGTACCACACTATTGTACAAAAATTCTAACAAAAATAAACAACAACAAAAAAAAGATGATTTGTTAACGTGAGTGTGCATGGGGCAAATGTTTTTAAGTCACTGCGTTAGTATTTCTTTGTCACAGTCACTGTGATTCTAATTAAATTAAAATGTTTAGTTTAGAGATATCATGCAGAAACAGGACCATCGACCCACCGGGTCCGCGCCGACCAGCGATCCCCGCACACTAACACTCTCCCACACACGTTAGGGACAATTTAATTAACCTGCAAAACTGTACGTCTTTGGAGTGTAGGAGGAAACCAAACATCTTGGAGAAAAGCCACACAGGTCACGGGGAGAATGTACTAAGTCCATATAGACAGCACCTGTAGTTGGGATCGAACCTGGTTCTCTGGCACTGCAAACGCTGTAAGGCAGCAACTAACCCACTGTGCCACCACGCTGCCTGTGTTTGGATGTTTGTTTTGGAGATACAAATTTGAACCTCCCCACCCACTCCCATGGATAACCGGAAAATGTACACCTGATTCACCTCAAAGTTTCATAGTTTTCTAATCTACTGTATTTAAGTGCATAATTAAGAGTCACTTTAGCATGGTATGAATGTAAATTGTCCCTAATGTGTGTTGGATAGTCGTAAGTGATAGGAGTAGAATTAGGCCATTTGGCCCATCAAGTCTACTCTGCCATTCAACCATGGCTGATCTAACTAGGGATGGGGAACCATTTCATGCCGGAAGGCCGCATTAAGTTAGATGTAATCTAAAAAGGCCGCATCCAATAAACTTCGATTAGATATAGGATTACTTTGTTGAATCTTCTTTTACTCTTTGGTATTTTAAATACGTTCATTTTAAGATTAAAATAACAATAATAAAAGACGAACAAAAACATATTAATAAAAATAAAAGGATTTGTTCTACAAAATTTGGATTCATTCAAAAGGCCGCACTTAATGGCCAAGAAGGCCGCACCCCTGGTCTAGACTGGACTCGTAGCATCCAGAACCAGTAAGACTGGTAGCTTTCTTTCCTTTAATAACATTAGTGGAGCAGATGAGTTTTAACGACGATCTGTTTCACAGTAACCATTACTAATAGCGAGCTTTTTTTTGTGTTTAAGTAATAACATAAGATGGGAACTAAATGTAAATTCCCATGAAATAGAAGCAAATAAGGGCGGCACGGTGGCGCAGCAGGAGAGTTGCACCAGAGACCTGGGTTCGATCCTGACTACGGGTGCTGTTTGGATGGAGTCTGTACGTTCTCCTACATGGATTATTCCCGGGTGCTCTGGTTTCCTCCCACATTCCAAAGATGTACAGGTTTGGAGGCCAATTGGCTTTGGTACAAATTGTAAAAATAGTTTTCCTTAGTGTATAGAATAGTGCTAGTGTGCAGGGATCCCTGGTTGGCTTGGACCCGGTGGGCCAAAGGGCCTGTTTCCACGCTATATCTCTAAACTAAACTAAACGAAAATGGCGTAGTTGCCAGCAGCATCCTCGTATCTCTCTCGTTATTACACCTTCCCCAGTCAACAATGGGCCATTGTGGGCTCTGCCCTTCCTGAGGTCATCTGTTGCAGGCCCTGATTTGGTCTGGCCTTTTGTCGCCTCCAGTATCCCCTTCCCCACCCCCCCCCCCCCCCCCCCCCCACCACCACCTCCACCTATAATTTCAGTCTGAAGAAGGGTCCCGACCAGAAACGTCACCTATTCCTTTTCCCCGGAGTTGCTGCCTGACCCTCCGAGTACTTCAGCATTTTGTGTCTATCAACGATATTCCTTGCAGGGGCATATAAATCCATCAACAGGGCATTCTGCTGAGACACCAGAAAGTTGTGTAGTCTTTGGGTGTCTTTTGGAAGTATTGAAACTTTATTGACCACAATATTGTTTTTTTTTTAAGGGCTTGTGATGCCATTGTATCTGCAAAATCAATTTTTTTTTTAAAAACTGTTCTGATTTTCAACTTATAGATGAGTTTATTCAAGCACAAAAATGCGAAGAGGATTGAAGGGCTGGATGAGAATGTCTGGTAGGTGTTAATGTTACAATACTTTCCTCTTGCATTCGACGTCCCAAAATACACCTCGCACATGCTCGGATTAAACTCCATCTGCCATTTCTCCACACATTTCTGGAGCTGTTCTATATCCCACTGCATAGTTTCATTTTTTAGTTTAAAGATACAGCGCGGAAACAGCCCCTTCGGCCCACCGACCACATCAGGCTATTAAACACGACATCAAATAAGCTCTGAACAATAACAGTCTATTACTATTGAACTTTATCTGTTTTATTATTGTGTATTTATGGTCTATAGACACTCTGAACCTTTATCTCCCATTCTGTATTATGTTTACATATTCTGTCGTGCTGCAGCAAGCAAGAATTTCATGGCCCTATCTGGGGCACATGACAATAAAACTCTTGCCAGCACATGAACATGAGTACATGAACACTATGTACTTGCTACAGGCCAAGTCAGTGGATATTTTTAAGGCAGAGTGAGATGGATTCTTGATTAGTGCAGGTAAGTTATGGGGAGAAGGCAGGAGAATGGGGTTAGGAGGGAGAGTTAGATCAGCCATGATTGAATGGTGGAGTAGACTTGATGGACCGAATGGCCTAATTCTACTGCTATCACTATCCGAGACACATTAGGGACAATTTACATTCATACCAAACTAATCAGCCTTCAAACTGTACGTCTTTGGAGTGTGGGTAGAAACCGAAGATCTTAGAGAAAACCCATGCGGTCACGGGGAGAACATAGAAACATAGAAACATAGAAATTAGGTGCAGGAGTAGGCCATTCGGCCCTTCGAGCCTGCACCGCCATTCAATATGATCATGGCTGATCATCCAACTCAGTATCCCGTACCTGCCTTCTCTCCATACCCTCTGATCCCCTTAGCCACAAGGGCCACATCTAACTCCCTCTTAAATATAGCCAATGAACTGGCCTCAACTACCCTCTGTGGCAGAGAGTTCCAGAGACCCACCACCCAGAACGTACAAGCTCCTCAGGGCAACATCTGAGGTTGGGATCGAACCCTTGTCTCTGGCGCTAAGAGCCCTGTAAGGCAGCAACACTCCCGCTGCACCACCGTGCCGCCGTTTGACGGCTGTAATTTCACTGTTGACCTTCCACACTGCCAACCCCTCATGTCCTTGTGTTTTTCAACTTGTATTCCTCGTTCTCTCTTTTAATCTCACCACATTCGATTTTCCACCTTCTCAAAAAGACACAATGTGCTGGAGTAACCCAGCGCATCAGGCAGCGTCCCTCCAGAAGTTTTGGGGTCGGGGCCCTTCATCATACAAGGGGTCCCAACCCGAAAGCTCCCCAATCCTTGTTCTCCTGAGATGCTGCCTGACCCGTTGAGTTACTCCAGCACTTTGTGTCTTTTTTTTAGTATAAACCAGCACCTGTAGTTCCTTGCATTTTCTCTTCACACCATATATTGAGTTTTTTTAATTTTTTGAAACTTTGTTATGTTTTGATTGATTATTATATGATCTAATGAATACTGCATTTACAAACCTGACGATAAAAATGCTCTTGACTCTGGAAAATGTATTGCATGGGACGGCACGGCGGCACTGCCGTACAGCGCCAGAGATCCAGGTTCGATCCTGACTGTGCAAAGTTTTGCACGTTCTCCCCGTGACCTGCGTGGGTTTTCTCCAGCTGCTCCGGTTTCCTCCCACACTCCAAAGGCGCACAGGTTTGTAGGTTGATAATTGGCTTCTGTAAATTGTCCGTAGTGTGTGTAGGATAGAACTCGTGTACGGGGTGATCGCTGGTCGGCGCGGACTCGGTGGACCAGAGTGGCCTGTTTCCGCGCTGTATCTCTGAAACTAAAACGAAAGAAGGAAGTGTAAGATACAAGTGAAATGGAAACGCATCGGGGTGATATGAGTAGCATGAAGCAGTCTGGAAAATCCACTAGCTGTGTGTCTTATTCTTGGTTTGGTTTCCGTCAGGGAAAGATAATTTCCGATACAGCGGCGGGCGGGAACATCGGGCATCATCTCTCCAACTCCAGAGGCCAAATAGTACTTACATCCTAGAAACCTTAACGTGTCCCTTCCCAACATCTCCCGCTTTCCTCTAGTTTAGTTTATGGAGCTCTCCCACTGTACGAGCTAATTCAAGAGTTCTCCCGAGTTTCCCTTGATTGGAACTCGGAGAATTACGGTAATAGCCGCTTGTAGGTACTCGGGGCTCTCGTGGACATTTTTCAACATGTTGAAAAATCTTTTCTATGTTTTTCAACATGTTGAAAAATCTTCCCGAGCTTACCGCGCTTCCCGAGTATCTGCTGTTAGCGTTACGAGCCACTAAGAGACATCCCGAGCTCTGACGTACCCGCTATGTACATTCTACGTGCTTACCACGAGTTTGCTTTTTTAAAAAAAAACTCGGGAGAGCTCTTGAATTAGCTCGTACAGTGGGACAGGTCCTTTAGTTTAGTTTAGTTTAATGATAGAGCATGGAAACAGGCCCTTTGGCCCATCGAGTCCGCACCGACCACAATCACCCATACACCACATTCTATCCCACACATTGGCGACAGTTTACTGAAGCCAATTTACCTACAAACCTGCACGTCCTTGGAGTGTGGGAGGAGTGTGGAGCTCCTGGAGAAAACCCACACAGATCACGGGGAGAACGTACAATCTCTGCATGGACAAGCCGGGAGCGAACGCGGGGTCTCTGGCGCAGGTAAGGCGGCAACTCTTCCGCTGCGCCACCGTGCCGCCCTGTTTCTGACCGTGTGCTCTGTTTGTCCAGGGTGGAATTTACCAAGCTGGCAGCCGAGCCAGGGGTGGTTAATCTCGGGCAGGGGTTCCCGGACCTGCCCCCCCCACCCTACGTGCTAGAAGCCTTGGCCACCGCAGCGGCAGGAGACAACTTCATGCTGAATCAGTACACCCGAAGCTTTGTAAGTCCTGCTCTCGCTACACCCGAAGTGCTTCCGTGATTGCTGCCGAGTTCTGGAACGTCGCACTACGGAATCCTGATCCTGAATGCAGGCGGCACAGGTGGCGCGGCGGTAGGGTTGCTGCCTTACAGCGCCAGAGTCCCGCGTTCCATCCTGACCTCGGGTGCTGTCTGTGTGGAGTTTGCACGCTCTCCCTGTGACCGCGTGGATTTCCAACAGGTGTTACGGTATCCTCCGACATTCCCGAAATCATCTGGGTTTGTAGTTTTTAGTTTCAGGGATACAGCATAGAAACAGTCCCTTCGGCCCACCAAGTCCGCGCCAACTACCGACCAGCCACACACTACATTCTATCCCAGACACGAGGGACAATTTTACCGAAGCCCTTTAACCTACAAACCCACACATCTTTGGAATGTGGGAGGAAACCGGAGCACCCAGAGAAAACCCACGTGGTCACGGGGAGAACGTACAAACTCTGTACGTACAGTACCCGTGGTCAGGATCGAACCCAGGTTTTTGTTTTTTTCATGTTATTTATGTATATTGTGTTTGCACAAACTCTCTTGACTCTTGAATATTCCAAGTTCCCCTCTTTCAGCGGATTGAATCCCATGATTTAAATTCATTTTGAAGCATATGAATAACCATTATGCTTCAAAATCCCCTCCAGATTTTTTCAAATTACTCAATTTCAGATTTTTGTAAATATCCACAAATAAGCTCTTCAATTGTTTGCCTCCATTTGGATATCTCGGCAAACACACATTTTTACAGAGAGTTGTGAGTGTGTAGAATTCACTGCCTCAGAGGCCGGTGGAGGCAGGTTCTCTGGATGTTTTCAAGAGAGAGCAGGATAGGGCTCTTAAAGATAACGGAATCAGGGGATATGGGGAGAAGGCAGGAACGAGGTACTGATTGGGGATGATCAGCCACGAAATCACATTGAATGGCGGTGCTGGCTCAAAGGGCCGAACAGCCTACTCCTGCACCTATTGTCTATTGTCTATTAAAAGAAAGGTAGACAAAAATGCTGGAGAAACTCAACGGTGAGGCAGCATCTTTGGAGCGAAGGAATTCCTTCGCTCCATGGATGCTGCCTCACCCGCTGAGTTTCTCCAGCATTTTTGTATATCTTTGATTTTTCCAGCATCTGCAGTTCTTCCTTAAACAATTTTAAAAGAATGATTTTCGTTATGAGCCTTGGTCCATCTTACAAATGGTTTTAGAATGTTCATTATGACTTCATGTGTCCAATGCCCAGAATTGCCATGCTACATGAATCTATATCCAATGCATGGATCAGAGCTAAATGCAGGGGCGCAGTGGTAGAGTTGCTGCCTTACAGCACCAGAGACCCGGGTTTGATCCCGACTACGGGTGCTGTCTGGACGGAGTTTGCACGTTCTCCCCGTGACCTGCGTGATTTTTCTCCGGGATCTTCGGTTTCCTCCCACACTCTACAGACGCACGGGTTTGTAGGTTTAATTGGCTCGGTGCATGTGTGTGTAGGATAGTGCTTGTGCATGGGGTGATCGCTGGTCGGCACGGACCCGATCGGCCGATAGGCCTGTTCCTGCACTGCATCTCTAAACTAAACTAAATATGTAACATCCATTTTTGTGGTGTAAAATGGTGCCTGTCTGTGGCGACATGTTGCAGAATATCATCAAATATCGTAGACCTGAGCTTACCTGGATAAAAGAGACAACAGAAATCAGCGCTGTAACTGACAAGCTGCTAATGTATTTAAGTGCATGAGCACTATTGCTTAGCTCTGAACTACATAGAAAACTTGGAAAATAGGTGCAGGAGTTGGCCATTCAGCCCTTCGAGCCAGCACCACCATTCATTATGGTCATGGCTGATCATCCAGAATCAGTACCCCGTTCCTGTTTTTCCCCCATAGCTCTTGAGCCCTAAGAACTAAATCTAACTCTCTTAAATATATCCAGTGAATTGGCCTTCACTGCCTGCTGTGGCAGAAAGTTCCACAGATTCAAAACTCTCTGGCTGAAAACGTTTTTCCTCATCTCAGTCCGAAATGGCCTTATTCTACCTAGACTATTATTGTTATTATTGCACTATTATTGTCTGTATTTAGTGTGCGTGTGTGTGTATATATATATGTAAATAATCTGAGTAATAATTGTATGTGTACATATATATAGACACTAAACTTTTTTTTCTCTCTCGTTTCTTATATTGTTTACAGCGTACTATGTTTACATATTCTGTTGTCCCACTTGGCGTTTTTTTCGGCGACTGCCAGCATCATTGACTGACGTATCAGGTCACTGAAAAATTTGCAGCGTGACGCGTCGTGACGCGGCGATGGCACGGCGTGATGACGTATGGCGCGCGGTGTTTATTCAAGTGTCGCAACATCTTTTTGTCTCCGCTGGATTTTTGAAATGTTCAAAATCTTTTGGCTACAAAGATATGATGCCGGCAGTCGGTGTAAAAAATCGGCAAGTGGGACAGGCCCTTAAGAATGTTATTATTCTGTCTGAGACACATGGCAATAAAACACCCTTGACGCTTGTTTGTACTGGTAACTTGTTACTCCATATTTCTGTTCACACAAGGGTCATCCTCCATTAGTGAAGGCACTCGCTGATCTATACGGTCACGTGTGTGGCCGTTCGATTGATCCGTACAAAGATATTGTGGTGACCATTGGCGGGTACGGCTCTCTCTCACACTCCATACTCGGCCTCGTTGATGTAGGAGATGAGGTAAAAAAGCGACCAGTTTGACTTGTGGTTACACTGCTTTGATTCTGCTGATTTCCGCCGACTTGTTAGCACGCAACTAATGCTATACCGTACACGTGACTAAGCTGGACTGTTGTGTGTTTGCGTGGCCGCTTAACATCTAGTGCCCTCATGATCTTATACACTTTACTTTGAATACTTTATTGTCGTATGTGAAATTCTTTACTTGCATACCCAAGGTGTGCAAATAGTGGCCACATAAGGGCACTGCCAAAATTACAAAGTATACACAGTATCCGCGCCAGGTCCCCCTTTATTCTCTCCCCCCCACCCCCACAGCCGTCCCCCCACGCGAGGTCCTCCATTGTTCTTCCCCCCCCCCCCCTACACCAGTTCCTCCTTTGTTCCTTCCCACGGCAGTGGTGTCCTCACCCCACATGGTCCGTCCTCGCCCGTCATTCGGCTCACCCATCGTACACCTCCATAAGATGATCCCTTGTCCTCCTGCACGCCGAGGAGCAAAGTCCTAGCTTGCCCAACCACTCCCTGCAGCTCAAGCCCTCAGGTCCTGGTAACATCCTCGTGAGTCTTCTCCGCACCCTTTCCAGCTGAACGACATTCTTCCCTTTGCAGGGAGGCCACAACCGAATACAATATTTCATTCCGGACCCTCTAGTTTATGATTTCTCTACCCTGGGATTAAAGACTGTGTGCATTCACCCTATCCATGCCGTCATGATTTTATACACTGCTGAAATATCACGCCTCAACCTTCTGTGAAACCTCCGTGATTTCTCGCTGGCGCAGTGGTAGAGTTACTACCCTACAGCGCCGGAGACCCGGGTTCGATCCTGACCACACTGCCGCTGTCTGTACAGAGTCCGTACGTTCTCCCCACGACCTGCGTGGATATTCTCCGAGATCTCCGGAGAAGCATGAAGGCTAACTGGCTTGGTATAAATGCAAATGGTATAGGATAGTTGGTATGTGCGGGGATCGCTGGTCGGTGCGGACTCGATGGGCAGAAGGGCCTGTTTCCGCGCTGTATCTCTAACCTAAAGTAAACTAATGATTCTCTGGATTGGATCGCTCAGCGTTGAGTCGATGATGTGATGTGTGTATAATGCTAATGCGCATATTCCTGGATATTTCCTTCGATTGCTTGGAACTAATGAAGGTTGTTTTAAAATTTCAGGTGATAATCATTCAGCCATTTTTTGACTGTTATGAGCCAATGGTTAAAATGGCTGGTGGGGTCCCTGTCTTCATCTCCTTAAAACCTGTGAGTATTTTGTAAAATTACCGTCCTTAAAAGAGTTTTGAAGCTATGAATTACATTCAATGCATAGCCCCACCGCGGGGGCGTGGACATACCATCAGAGCCGATTCCTAGCCTGGGATCGACGCTCAAACCGTGGCCTGCGGACTTTAACATCGCGTAGCTCGCAGAGACCGGGTCGGGAGGCTCAAACGAGGCAGAAGTTTCGATTAGCCCCGACACGGGGTAGATCGCCCGGCGCGGGTGGGCTGAGATTTCCCCCCCACCCCGATGCAGGAGCCCGCCGCTGGCTACGGGAGTCAAGGTCGTCCCGTCAACGGAAGACTCGAGGCCCCCGACCGCAGGAGGACAAAGAAGGGAAGAGATTGAACTTTTTTTCGCCTTCCCTCACAGTGAGGAATGTGGAGGAGTCACTGTGGTGGATGTTTATGTTAAAATGTGTTTTGTGTGTTCTGGTGCTTTTTATTAGTATGACTGTATGGCAAATCAAATTCCTCGTATGTTGTAAAACATACTTGGCATACTTAAAGTATGAGTATATTTACATGAGATTAAATTCCTTGCAAATCTAATGGTGATAGAACTCTCTGAACTCTATGATGAAGTTTAGAAGGAAGAGGTGGGGACTGAATACAGCAAGGCCTGGATAGAGTGGATGTGGAGAGGATGTGTCCACTAGTTGGAGAGTCTAGGACCCGAGGCCATAGCTTCAGAATAAAAGGACGTACCTTTCGGAAGGAGATGAGGAGGAATTTCTTTTGACGTAAGGTGGAATTCTTTGCCAACAGATGACTGTGCAGGACAAGTCAATGGGTGGTTTTAAGGCGGAGATTGGCTGATTCTTGATTAGTATGGGTGTCAGGGATTATGAGGAGAAGGCAGGAGAATGGGGTTGAGATGGAAAGATAGATCAGCCATGATTGAGTGGACATGAGGGGTCGAATGGCCTATTTCTGCTCCTTGAAATTATGAACGTTTGATGCAAAAGGATGCCATTTGGCCCATTGTTTGTATGTTAGCCCCAAAATGGTGCTGTTTATGTAACTCACACCTCCAAGCTTATGGTTTGCAGTCTTGTAAATTCTAAATCTTTAAAGGCTCCTTGGTGAAGCTTCGGAACAGTCCTTTCATAAGATAAATTACTGTCCGATTCTGTCTAGTGAAATAAAAATGTGATGTCACTGTACTTTGTATTTGCTCCTTGTCTCTGATCGAGCTGGGGGTGGGGGAGTTTGTGTGGGGGAGGGTGCAGGAGAACTATATTATTATTATTATTAAACTTTATTTCAGACTTAAGGTCCAGACAAGGGACAATATTACATAAAAGACATTGCATATAAAAACACCATAAAAGACATATAAAATCTTAGTATATCTTATTAACTATTAAAACTGTCGTACGTGTGTTTGTTTGTACGGGTTCTATTTCGCGAAAATTCGTTTTAAGCTGTTTGTGAATTTACTCCTCCACCCTTTGCCGTAACGGAGAAATGTTTACATATTCCTGTAGAGTTTTTCCTCCTCCACATTTTGTTTTGAAAATTGGAACATTTGGTTATTAATTTCCCTGCTTTTTAAGTAAAAAACATCAAAACATTTTAAAATCAAGCTCCTGCATGAGTCACAAGGCCAGCGCACAGATGTCCAATTACAATGGATCTCATTTGCCTATGATATGACATCACAATGGGACAGGGCTGGGAGATTGGAACCTTCACGTGAGGCCACTAAAATCAAACAGCTGCAGAGGGTTTTGGCCCGAAACGTTTCCTATTATGCTTTTAAAAGTGACTAGACCAACCCTTCAAGGGTTTCGGCCGAAACGCTGCTATTTCCTTTGCTCCATAGATGCTGCTGCACCAGCTGAGTTTCTCCAGCATTTTTGTCTACCTTCTCCACAACTGGGATTGGTAGCGTGTAGCGCTAAACCTTATGTTTGACAAGGCCACGATAATTACATTTTTAGAGTTGTTTATCCTGCAAATGAATTTATACATATGATTTCTTAGGACAGCTTCTAAAGTACTGACTCCTGCAGCCACAAACATGTTACTAGCTCTACATCATCTAGGTTTCCTTAGCAGTGTTCTTATGGCATAATTATAGGCCACCTTTAGCCTCTGCAAACCTGTCTTACTGTAGTTTGACCACAGATTCGCAGTATAGATTCCTGTACCTTGATTTTTGTTTCCCTGCTTGCTGTCCCTGTTAGATTTCTCCCCGGCTAAATATTGTGCTCCATTTCCTCATTGCATTTACCTGGATGAAAACTCAAGTATGTTTTTTTTCTTCCTGTTAAGACGCAAGAGAGAGTTGTGGGAGGCGTGGGTGACAGCGGTGACTGGGTCCTCGACCGAGATGAACTTGCCAGTAAATTTAATTGCCGGACCAAAGCAATAATCATTAACACTCCCAATAATCCATTGGGAAAGGTAAGTCATTGGAATCATTTTCGTTGAAATCATTCGGCGCATCGGGTCTACTCCGCCATTCAATCGTGGCTGATCTCCCTCTCCCTCCTAACCCCATTCTCCTGCCTTCTCCCCGTAACCCGCACTAATCAAGAATCTGTCTATCTCTGCCTTACAAATATCCATTGACTTGGCCTCCATAGCCTTCTGTGGCAAAGAATTCCACAGATTCACCACCCTCTGACTAAAGAAATTCCTCCTCATCTCCTTCCTAAAGGAGTGAATGAATATTGACTTCTCTAACCTCAAGTAACCCTTGCCGTCCCCCTCTCTCCATCCCTCCTCATCCTTGTTCTCCAACCAGCCTGACTGCCCTCCTCCTGATTAAATATTATCATTGTATGCTTCGTTGTCACCTTCCACTGGCTGACAATGATCCATTCTACATTTTCCTTGGAGCTTCGTCCCCTTTGATGTCTCATTTTCACACCTTACCCTTCCATATCTCCGCGACCCCGTCTCCCCTGACTCTCAGTCTGAAGAAGGGTCTCGACCCGAAACGTCACCCATTCCTCTCTCCAGAGATGCTGCCTGTCCCGCTGAGTTACTCCAGCAATTTGGGTCTCCCTTCTTTTTAGTTTTGTTCGCTTTCATTTAGTTTGTCACGTGTACTGAGGTGTTGGGTGGTAACCAGTCAGCGGAAAGACAATGCGTGTTTACAATCAAGCCATTTACAGGGTATAGATACATGAAAGGGCAATAACGTTTAGTGCAAGGTAAAGCCAGCAAAGTCCAATCAAAGATAGTCCAAGAGTCTCCAATGAGGTAGATAGTAGGTTAGGACCGCTCTCTAGTTGCTCGTAGGATGATTCAGTTGCCTGATAACAGCCTGATAAGAAACAGTCCCTGAATCTGGAGGTGTGCATTTTCACACTTTTGCCTGATGAGAGAGGGGAGAAGAGGGAGTGGTCAGGGTGTGACTCGACCTTCATCATGCTGCTGGCCTTGCCGAGCCAGCTTGAGGTATAAATGGAATCAATGGACCAGAGGTTGGTTTGAGCGATGGTCTGGGCTGCGTCCACAAATTGCTGCAAGTTCATCCGGTCATGGATGGAGCTGTTCCCAAACCAAGTTGTGATGCATCCCGATGATAAAATGCTTTCAGTGGCACATCTATAGAAGTTGGTGAGAGTTGCTGGGGACATGACAAACTTCCTAAGCCTTTCAAGGAAGGAGAAGCATTGGTATGCTTTCTTGGTCGTTACTTCAATAAGGGTGTCCTTAGTGCGTAGGGAGTGGATGAGAAAGTGGGATAACATTGAAGTAATGAGAATGGTGGACATGGACCGAAGGGCCTGTTTCTATGCTGTATTTCTAAACAAAACTCTGAACCGACTTCGAGAGCTCCACCGCGGGAGCATACAGGACTTTAACATCGCAGAGCCTGCGATCCCTTTACCAGGGATCGACCTCTGAGATCTACTGCAGGAGCCTGCGGACTTTAATGTCGTGGAGCTCTCGGTCTCTTCGGCAGACCGACTTCATGAGCTTCAGGCCGCAGGAGCTTCAACGGCCCCGACGCGGGATCTTCGATCGCCCCAACACGGGAGCTTCGAACGCCCCGGCTGCGGGAGCTTCAACTGCCCTGATGCGGGAGTTTCGACCGCCGACTGCGGGAGCTTCGATCGCCCCGACGCATGGTTTGACCGCGGGAGAAAAATGAAGTTAGAAGATTGAACTTTATTGCCTTCCATCACAATGGGGAATGCGGGGAATCCGCTGTGGTGGATGTTTATGTTAACTTTTATGTAGTTGTGTGTCTTGTTGCTTTTTTTTCGTATGGCTGTATGGTAATGTGCATATCACTGTACCTTAATTGGTACACGTGATAATAAAAGTCCTATGAAACTAGTAGCGTGGATGGGGGAGAACCAGTGGATGTGCTGTATCTGGACTTCCAGAAGGCTTTCGACAAGGTCCCACATAAGCGATTAGTATATAAACTTAAAGCATATGGCATTGGGGGTTCAGTATTGATGTGGATAGAGAACTGGCTGGCAAACAGGAAGCAAAGAGTAGGAGTTAACGGGTCGTTTTCACAATGGCAGGCAGTGACTAGTGGGGTACCGCAAGGCTCAGTGCTGGGACCCCAGCTATTTACAATATACATAAATGATCTGAATGAGGGAATTGACGGCAATATCTCCAAGTTTGCGGATGACACTAAGCTGGGGGGCAGTGTTAGCTGTGAGGAGGATGCTAGGAGAATGCAAGGTGACTTGGATAGGCTGGGTGAGTGGGCAAATGTGTGGCAGATGCAGTATAATGTGGATAAATGTGAGGTTATCCACTTTGGTGGCAAAAATAGGAAAACCGACTACTATCTAAATGGTGGCCGATTAGGAAAAGGGGAGATGCAGCGCGACCTGGGTGTCATGGTACACCAGTCATTGAAAGTAGGCATGCAGGTACAGCAGGCAGTGAAGAAAGCCAAAGGTATGTTAGCTTTCATAGCAAAAGGATTTGAGTATAGGAGCAGGGAGGTTCTACTTCAGTTGTATAGGGTCTTGGTGAGGCCACACCTGGAGTATTGCGTACAGTTCTGGTCTCCAAATCTGAGGAAGGACATTATTGCCATAGAGGGAGTGCAGCGAAGGTTCACCAGACTGATTCCTGGGATGTCAGGACTGTCTTATGAACAAAGACTGCATAGACTCGGTTTATACTCTCTAGAATTTAGGAGATTGAGAGGGGATCTTATAGAAACTTACAAGATTCTTAAGGGGTTGGACAGGCTAGATGCAGGAAGATTGTTCCCGATGTTGGGGAGGTCCAGGACAAGGGGTCACAGCTTAAGGATAAGGGGGAAATCCTTTAGGACCGAGATGAGAAGGAATTTTTTTCACACAGAGAGTGGTGGGTCTCTGGAACTCTCTGCCACAGAGGGTAGTTGAGGCCAGTTCGTTGGCTATATTTAAGAGGGAGTTAGATGTGGCCCTTGTGGCTAAGGGGATCAGAGGGTATGGAGAGAAGGCTGGTACGGGATACTGAGTTGGATGATCAGCCATGATCATATTGAATGACGGTGCAGGCTCGAAGGGCCGAATGGCCTACTCCTGCACCTAATTTCTATGTTTCTATGTTTCTAAACCTTCGAAATAGCATTTTTAAACCAACCTGAAGAAGGGTCCCGATACAAAATGTCACCTCTCCATGTTTGCCAGGGACGCTGCCTGAAGCACTTTGTGTCCTTTTTTCTGAGG
The DNA here is from genome assembly GCA_963514005.1 of Raja brachyura. The sequence continues at coordinate 29,790 of CAUPSL010001056.1, forward strand.
GATTTGGAAGGATGAGGTGTGAAAATGACAAATCAAAGCAGACGATTAATCATGGGGGGGGGGGGGGCGGGGGAAGGCAGCGATAAAGTGTGTTGTAGAACTCTCAGTAGAGAGAGGAGGTGAATGTCTTCAAGGTAGGCATACATTGAGGGAATTTCGCAGTAATGTGTAGGAAGAAACTGTAGATGCTGGTTTATACGAAAGACAGACACAAAATGCTGGAGTAACTCAGCGGGACAGGCAGCATCTCTGCCCTAAATGTCACCCGTTCCTTCTCTCCAGGGACGCTGCCTGTCCCGCTGAGTTATTCCAGCATTTTGTGTCCGTCTTCAGTGTAAACCAGCGTCTACCGTTCCATCCTACACATATATGTCCTTGTTTCTATATTTTCTAAATGTTCAACGTTAAAGGCACCATATATTAGGCTCTCGAAGGGAGGTTTACCTGTGTGATGAAATAGAAAATCAGTCACGGTGGCGCAGCGGTGTAGTTGCTGCCTTACAGCGAATGCTGTACCCGGGTTCGATCCCGACTACGGGTGCTGTCTGTACGGAGTTTGTACGTTCTCCCCGTGACCTGCGTGGGTTTTCTCCGAGATCTTCGGTTTCCTTCCACTCTCCAAAGACGTACAGGTTTGTCGGTTAATTGGCTTGGTAAATGTAAAAATTGTCCCTAGTGGGTGTAGGATAGTGTGGGGATCGCTGGTCGGCGCGGACCCGCTGGGCCGAAGGGCCTGTTTCCGCTCTGTATCTCTAAACTATGCTAAAGAATGAGCTGTTCTACAATGAAGAGCTTTAAATTTAAAATTAAATTCCTGAGTGTGCAGCTGAACTGGATTTATGCTTGTATAACAGAAAATACATAATAAACACGGCTTGTGGAATATTGGACATGTAAACTTCTGGTAAAAATTATAACTGTTTTGGAAAGACTTCAGTGCCGAAATGAGAAGAACCAGGTTGCGAGTGGAGAAATATTGTAGATATTCTGATAAATAGCCTGGTCTCCTCTCTGCCTAAGGGCAGCTATGGTTGGCCAACAAACCTATTCATTCATTCAAGTAACGTTGGTACCTGTTTTGTTCCCCCCCCCCCCCCCCCCCCCTCCCACCACCACCACCTCCTCCCACTCGGTCCCCCATAGTTCTCGGTGGACCCCGTACGCCGGTTCTCCCCTTGTCCTTGGCAGCCCTCACACCGGGTCCCCCGTTGTCTCAGTGGTCCCCCCTTGTTCTCGGCAGCCCCCGCCCACTCACACTGCGTCCCCCTTTATTCTCAGGGGACCCCCCCCCCCCCCCGTCCGGGTCCCTCTGTTCTCGTCGGCCCCTCTACCCGCGTCCGCCTCAGCCTCATGACCCCCAGGGGACTCTGACCCCAAGACAATAGACAATAGGCAATAAGTGCAGGAGTAGGCCATTTGGCCCTTCAAGCCAGCACCGCCATTCAATGTGGTCATGGCTGATCATCCCCAATCAGTACCCCGTTCCTGCCTTCTCCCCATATCCCCTGACTCTGCTATTTTTAAGAGCCCCATCTAACTCTCTCTTTAAAGTATCCAGAGAACTTGCCTCCACCACCCTCAGAGAATTCCACAGACTCACCATTCTCTGTGAGAAATGTGTTTCCTCGCCTCCATTCTAAATGGCTTACTCCTTATTCTTAAACTGTGGACCCTGGACTCCCCCTGGTTTCCTGCCTCTAGTGTGTCCAAGCCCTTAACAATTTTATATGTTTCAATGAGATCCCATCTCATCCTTCTAAACTCCAGAGTGTACAAGCCCAGCTGCTCTATTCTCTCAGCATATGACAGTCCCGCCATCCCGGGAATTAACCTCGCGGTTCTTTCACCTTCCGATTTGTGATCATAGATATTCAAGAAGGAAGAGCTGCAGGTGATGGCGGACCTGTGCATTCAGCATGACGTCCTGTGCATCAGCGATGAGGTGTATGAGTGGCTGGTCTTCAGCGGGCACAAGCACGTCAAAATAGGTAACTCCAAACCCGCAGACCAAACGTCGCCCGCGATAATTCTGAAAACACCGTTGCCCCACAAGGTCGTGTTGTCAAACCCCGTGCTAGACTCAGTGGAGCATGGTGCTCGACCGTCACATGCCCAAACGTACAGGGACAGTTTATTTTCTACATACAGTTCGTTAAAGCTATGTGTGGATGCGACACCTACCCGAAAGGCAGCGTCACCTAAAGGCCAAAGGACGGACAGCCGCTCAACAGAAAAGTCCAATAACAGACTTGACGTTGCCGGGGGGCGGGACTTGTCAGCGATTGGTCCAGACCCCTGCGTCCATCACATCACCGTGAAGGCATGAACATTGTCCCAAACCTCCGCTCCACCCGACCTGCAGAGGGTGGCCGTGGGAGAGTGGGGGCTGTCCCAAGGGATGCGCATCTTCGGCCGCTTTCAACTTGGTGCTTGGGTTCAGCTTGCACAGTCACCTATGGCTTGTGTGGGAAAATGAACCCCACGCTTCCGTCTCCCCTTCCCTCTCCCCCCCCCCCCCCTCCACCCGCGCTCTCCCCCTTCTCTCTCTCCTCCGTCTCCACCCGCGGTAGCGTCCTACAGTCACTGACCGCGATGCACCACCATCGGACCCCAATCTCCACACCAGGGTGACCCCCCGCCCCCCGCACCCACCTCCGACCCCCAGTCTTTGACACCCACACCAGGGACAGACGGTTTATATATTACCGTGTCGGTGTTTGCGGAACACACCCAAGCTCCCACGCACAAAACAGGCAGCATCTCTGGAGAAAAGGAATGGGTGACGTCTCGTGCCCAGACCATTCTTCAGAGTGCGTCTGAAGGGTCGACCCAAAACGCCAACCATTCCTTCTCTCCAGAGATGCTGCCTCTTCAGCTGAGTTACTCCAGCATTTTGTGTCTATCTTTGGTGTGACAGTTGTGTCATTTCATCGGCTTCGTGTTTTGCGCGCCCAGGAGGGAAGATGGACATGCCGCTTGCTTCTATTCAAACAAGTGCGCTCAAATTGAAATCCCACATTAACCATGTTCCCGAATGTAAGAACGATTTATACATGTAATCCATGATATATACCAGTTAATTAACCATGTATAAATGTATATCATGGATTACATGTATAAATCGTTCTTACACTCGGGAACATGGTTACTGCGGGATTTCACCCTGGTGGGAGGTTGGGGTCCAATAGCGGTGGATCGCGGTCAGCGACTGTGGGACGCCACCGCGGGTGGAGACGGAGGAGAGAGAAGAGGGAGAGAAGGGGGGAGAGAGAAGGGAGAGAGAGCGGGGGGGGGGAGAGAAGGGGGAGAGAGAGAGAAGGGGAGAGAGAAGAGGGGAGAGGGGGGGAGAGAGAAGGGGAGACGGGAGCGTGGGGTTCATTTTCCCACACAAGCCATAGGTGACTGTGCAATCTGAATCCAAGCACCAAGTTGAAAGCGGCCGAAGTTGTGCATCACTCGGGACAGCCCACACTCCCCTACAGCCACCCTCTGCGGGCTGCGGGTCGGGTGGAGCGGAGGTTTGGGGCAATGTTCATGCCTTCATGGTGATGTGATGGACGCGGGGATCTGGACCAATCGCTGACAAGTCCCACCCCCAGCAACGTCAAGTCCGTTATTGGACTTTCTGTTGTGCGGCAGTCGGTCCTTTGGCCTGTAGGCGACGCCGCCTTTCGAGTAGGTGGCGTTTCGACAGAACGGCCATTCGGTAAGTTTGCTTTTAGGTGACGCAGCCTTTTGGTTCGTAGGCGTTTAGGTGTCCCGCGCTTTCGATTAGTTTGCGTTTAGGCGTCCCATCCTTTCGGTTAGTAGGCGTCTCGTCTTCGGACTCTTTCGGTTCATTGGCGTTTCAGCCTCGTTTCTATTCGGTTCTTTGCTTCGGCCGCTTGTCACAATCACGGCCTAAGCACAATCCCCGATTAGCACAAAGTGTACACAAATCCCCCGCTGAGACCGCGTGCAAGAGGCGCGAGGGTTTGTCTCCATTCCAAAGTCCAGTAGGTGCACTAGTTTTATGTAGCGGAGTCCGATCCAGGCCAGCCCAGGGCTAATCATCCAGCGAACCGACCTCCCTCTGTTCGCCCGTCCGTCCCGTTCCTCCCTTTGTGCCCCGGGGGCTCCTCCCACAGCCGGCCTGGGAGGCGCAGAAGGGGAGGCCCCGGTTTCCACTCCCACCGGCCTTCCTCATCCCGTCTGTCATCATCGCCTCCCTCCTCCCCGATCTCTCTCGTCTCTTCGGGGGACCAGCAGGCTGTGGGCCGATGGGTCCTTTACGTCCGGTTACGCTGCCCACTGGGTCCCATACACCTAACATACACCCCATACACCCTCCATACACCCTCCATACTCCCCATATACCCTCCATACTCCCCATACACCCAACATTCTCCCCATACACCCAACATTCTCCCCATACACCCAACATTCTCCCCATACACCCACCATTTTACTTTGGAGTCACGCAAGTGATTCCGTGAAGAACCCCGTTCAGGCCGCATGCACGTCAGTACGTCAGCCGCACTGGCGCAAGCACCAGACTGGCAGGACAGCGCTCCTGCCAGCGGTAAGTTAAACCGAAAAGGTAACTTCGTTTTTACTTACCAGGTGTTTTTTCAGGCAGGAGCCTCTCTCCACAGAGGTTTTCCTGCCAGTTTCACAGCCCGATGAGTGTACCGGTTGTGGACTATGGGGAAACCCAGTCCGACTGCGGAAGCGGATAAACGGCAAAAAGATCGGGTTGCGAGATAAGGAGCCGCTAACAAGACAGGGCTGCTTCATGTATGAAAGTGCAGGCCTACGGGAGAACCGCGCCAGCAGCACCTGATACAGGGCTGTTTCATTTGTGACATTACTGGCCTACGGGAGAGCCGTGCTAGCAGCGCCTGGTACAGGGTTGTTTCATGTCAAAAAGTGCAGCCTCTACAAGAGGCAGCGCCAGCAACGCCCGGACTGGGTTGCTCAAGTTCACACATAAGTCTCCTATGCCCACGGAGTCGGGAGATGATTCTCCACCGGGGCTGGATAGCAAGGCCCACGGAATTGAGGGATGATTCCTCACCGGGGCTGGATAGTGCGTTTGAAACGACTATCCCAAATGCAGCAACTGTTGCATACAGTGCTACAGCAGGGCACATACCAGCAGGAGGACTGTCAGCACCATCCTGAACAAAAAGCCGCCAGCAGTATCTAGTAGAGAACTTTTTGATAGTACCTTCATAGATGAGGATTAGTTTTGACTCCGGCTCTGATGGTAGGTTGAAACAGAAGTTTCACCTCTGCAGGCCGCACCAGCAGCTCCAGTTGACAGAGCTGCTACAGGTCTACCTCTTGGAGGCAGAGACCAAGATGGGTCAGTATCCTGCTGACACTGAGTCTCAGGGTATGGCCGTGGGGCATACCCCAAGGGATGAAGGCCACGTGTCAGAGGTACCTTTTTTTCCTGACAACAAAGTTGCCATCCCAGCGGAATATTCTTTTTGGGTATAGGTCCAATGGGTTCTTATTGGTATAGGTATCCTGCGGCCTGCAGGAGCGCCTGTTTGGGGCTGCCTACGAATCGCCCTCTCTGAGGAGGGAAGAGCAAAAGATCAAGATATAACTGACTCCAGGCTCTGAAGAAGTCAATAGAACATACTGAAGCACATTTGTGCTGGCAGTGAACAGCGCCAACAGGGGGATGTGAGAGCCAGCCGCCTAATCTGTTATTCAGGTAGTCCTATTCAATAGGGGAGGAAAACCTGGCAGATGAATCAATTATGGCCAACGGCGGGCAAAGGTCATCATTTCAGAATGCACCCCAGGCGCTCATCGGCAGTGGGCGGTTCACTGCAGCTGGGGGCAGCATGATAGCTCAGATATTCCATGCACCTTACAAATCCTACTCATCAGAATGGGTCTAGCACATCCAAAACTTGGGTAAGTGCACCGTTCACAAGTTGTAATATTTACATTTGTTTGTATAACACACAAAGGATAAAAAAATCTGGTTGAGGCACAGTAGTAGCATTCCAAGCAAGTTTGGATTATGGTCAGGGTTATATTTTAATGTTAAGGTTCGGAAATTGGGCCAAAGTTCTCATGCAAACCACCCATGGAATAAGGCAAGAGTGGCATGTTATGATGAAAAATGGAGAGTGTCGGGCATATGAACTTTCCGAATATGAAAACTTATTTTCCTGACTAACAACAGATTCATAAGGGTCTCAATTCCCATTACAGAGGTTTTCAAAGACAATATAATTGTATTAATAACAGTAAAACATTGCGGAATGGGATAAATTGTTCGTTGGTCATCGGGATTTACCTTTAATTATTAATTAGCCTTGACTCCGCCCTGTGGCAAGAGATTGGAGTTAATATCAACCTATTATAAAACTTACTTTAATTTCATCAAGAGTAATTGGCAATATAGTAGCTGTGCTTCAGCTGAGCAAATCAAGGAACTGATATCGTGTAAATAGCAATCTCTCAAAGGACAATTAAACCATTGTTAACAAACTTATGCTATTGTCAGATGAAGTTACCTCAGTCACAATGATGAAAAAACAGTATTCAGCATTGCTGAACATGACAATAAACTCATTTGAACTTGAACTTGAACTTGAAACTCGCTCCAGTAGTTTGATCAGTCAAATTCAGTTATTACAAACTGATGCTAAGGACTCTAAGGTGAGAGGTTCTGAATACCATCTCTAGTTGGACGTATTGGAGATTTGCATGAATTACCAATTCTTCAATTGTTGGTATCAACTAAATATATACACTAGATGCACCCCATGGGTAAGGGGCTATTGAGCGAATATACATATTCTACATGCTCAATTTCAAGTTGCTACTCCACGATGGTGACATATGTTAGTCACATGGCAATCAAGTAAAAGTATCCTGTAATAATTACCTAATCTCCTTTGCCACGGGTGTATCATCCAGTTCAGATCAATGACAACACAGAATAGGCAGTGGATCTCAAAGTATTATGAAAGTATGGTTCGATGCTACATCGAATATCGACATGTTGGTGCATGTTTATTCATTGATTGCAAAAATATGTAGCACAACAGTGCAGAGAAATACATTCTCACTACAAAAGGAGGAATTGTGTCTCAATGCGAGGAGCATTCGTAATAAGGTGGATGAGTTGAAGGTGCAGATAGCGATTAATGACTATGCTATAGTTGGAATCACGGAGACTTGGCTCCAGGATGACCAAGGCTGGGAGCTGAACATCCAGGGATATTCAATATTCAGGAGGGATAGAGGAAAAGGAAAAGGAGGTGGGGTAGCGTTGCTGGTGAGAGAGGAGATTAATGCAATAGAAAGGAAGGACATTAGCGTGGAGGATGTGGAATCGATATGGGTAGAGCTGCGAAACTCTAAGGGGCAGAAAACGCTAGTGGGAACTGTGTACAGGCCACCTAACAGTAGTATTGGAGTTGGGGATGGCATCAAACAGGAAATTAGAAATGCGTGCAACAAGGGTAACACGGTTATAATGGGTGACTTCAATCTGCATGTAGATTGGGTGAATCAAATTGGCAGGGGTGCTGAGGAAGAGGATTTCCTGGAATGTATGCGGGATAGTTTTCTCAACCAACATGTGGAGGAACCAACGAGAGAGCAGGCTATTCTAGACTGGGTATTGAGTAATGAGGAAGGGTTAGTTAGCAGTCTTGTTGTGCGTGGCCCCTTGGGCAAGAGTGACCATAATATGGTTGAGTTCTTCATTAGGATGGAGAGTGACAAAATTAAGTCAGAAACAAGGGTTCTGAACTTGAACAAAGGTAACTTTGAAGGTATGAGATGTGAATTGGCCAAGATAGACTGGCAGGTGATTCTTAAAGGGTTGACAGTGGATGTGCAATGGAAGGTATTTCAAGACTGCATGGATGAAGTACAAAAGTTGTTCATACCAGTTTGGCAAAAGAATAAATCGGGGAAGGTGGTGCATCCATGGATAACAAGGGAAATCAGGGATAGTATAAAAACAAAAGATGAGGCATACAAATTTGCCAGAAAAAGCAGCCTACCGGAGGACTGGGAGAAATTCAGAATCCAGCAGAGGAGGACAAAGGGCTTAATTAGGAAAGGGAAAATAGATTATGAAAGGAAACTGGCAGGGAACATAAAAACTGACTGCAAAAGTTTTTATAGATATGTAAAGAGAAAGAGACTAGTTAAAACAAATGTTGGTCCCTTGCAGTCAGAAACAGGTGAATTGATCATGGGGAACAAGGACATGGCAGACCAATTGAATAACTACTTTGGTTCTGTCTTCACTAAGGAAGACATAAATAATCTGCCGGAAATAGCAGTGGAACGGGGGTCAAATAAGATGGAGGAACTGAGTGAAATCCAGGTTAGCCGGGAGGTGGTGTTGGGTAAATTGAACGGATTGAAGGCCGATAAATCCCCAGGGCCAGATAGTCTGCATCCCAGAGTACTCAAGGAGGTAGCCACAGAAATAGTGGATGCATTAGTGATAATTTTTCAAAATTCCTTAGATTCTGGAGTAGTTCCTGAGGATTGGAGGGTAGCTAATGTAACCCCACTTTTTAAAAAAGGAGGGAGAGAGAAAGCGGGGAATTACAGACCAGTTAGTCTAACATCGGTAGTGGGGAAACTGCTAGAGTCAGTTATTAAAGATGGGATAGCAGCGCATTTGGAAAGTGGTGAAATCATTGGACAAAGTCAGCATGGATTTACGAAAGGTAAATCATGTCTGACAAATCTGATAGAATTTTTCGAGGATGTAACTAGTAGAGTGGATAAGGGAGAACCAGTGGATGTGTTATATCTAGACTTTCAGAAGGCTTTCGACAAGGTCCCGCATAAGAGATTAGCATACAAACTTAAAGCACACGGTATTGGGGGTTCAGTATTGATGTGGATAGAGAACTGGCTAGCAGACAGGAGGCAAAGGGTAGGAGTAAACGGGTCCTTTTCAGAATGGCAGGCAGTGACTAGTGGGGTGCCGCAAGGCTCAGTGCTGGGACCCCAGCTATTTACAATATATATTAATGATTTGGACAAGGGAATTCAATGCAACATCTCCAAATTTGCAGATGATACCAAGCTGGGGGGTATAGTTAGGTGTGAGGAGGATGCTTGGAGGCTGCAGGGTGATTTGGATCGGCTGAGTGAATGGGCAGATGCATGGCAGATGCAGTACAATGTGGATAAATGTGAGGTTATCCACTTTGGTGGCAAAAACATGAGGGTAGACTATTATCTGAATGGTGGCAGATTAGGTAAGGGGGAGATGCAACGAGACCTGGGTGTCATGGTACACCAGTCATTGAAAGTAGGCATGCAGGTGCAGCAGGCAGTGAAGAAAGCAAATGGTATGTTAGCATTCATAGCGAAAGGATTTGAGTATAGGAGCAGGGAGGTTCTACTGCAGTTGTACAGGGTTTTGGTGAGGCCACACCTGGAGTACTGCGTACAGTTTTGGTCTCCAAATCTGAGGAAAGACATCCTTGCCATAGAGGGGGTACAGAGAAGATTCACCAGACTGATTCCTGGGATGTCAGGACTTTCATATGAGGAAAGATTGGATAGACTCGGTTTGTACTCGATGGAATTTAGAAGATTGAGGGGGGATCTTATAGAAACCTACAAAATTCTTAAGGGGTTGGACAAGCTAGATGCTGGAAGATTGTTCCCGATGTTGGGGGAGTCCAGAACAAGGGGTCACAGTCTAAGGATAAGGGGGAATTCCTTTAGGACTGAAATGAGGAAAACATTCTTTACACAGAGAGTGGTGAGTCTCTGGAATTCTCTGCCACAGAAGGTAGTTGAGGCCAGTTCATTGGCTATATTTAAGAGGGCGTTAGATGTGGCACTTGTGGCTAAAGGGATCAGGGGGTATGGAGAGAAGGCAGGTACGGGATACTGAGTTGGATGATCAGCCATGATCACATTGAATGGCGGTGCAGGCTCGAAGGGCCGAATGGCCTACTCCTGCACCTATTTTCTATGTTTCTATATGTTTCTATGAATGTTCTTTTATGTCTTCCTCCATTTTTTGCCTCATTAGCCAGGTCTTAAACCAGTCAGCAAGACCTCGCTTGGGTTTGTACTGTGGGACTGGCTAAGCAGCCATGTTGCCTGCTTCATCAAGCATAATAATACAACGGTATACGGTTATTCCAAAAAACAAAAACTTGCTGGTTAAAACTGTGGTTCAGGAGACCGCCCTTTGCACAATAAGACAATTATTGACTTACACATTTTGAATGGATTGACATTTTTCTCAGGTTGTCACATCAAGCCATGAATGTGCTCACTGCAGAGTGCAGTGATAGCACCCCAAAAAACAGTACATTCCTATTGAGGGGATCGGAAGTGGTTTTGTTTAAATGTTAATGTTATATTAATATGGTACAGATTACTGACATCTTCCAGTTCATTCTTAAATGGTATTTGACAATTATTCAGTTATAGAGACACTCCAGCTGCAACAAACGGGAACTACTCTGTCAGGTTCAACCCGTATATTGAGTTGTTAAAGAGATCTTGACACAAGTTCTCCCACCACATGAATATGCAGTTGGTTATTGAAAATGTGTGAACATTACTTCACCAAGGGGTTCCAGCTACATCCTTAGTTATGACACTAATATCAGCACAACGACGGCAAACACTGTGGCTAGATAGGATGGAATTGGCTGCAGGTGCCATTACATTTTACATTCTGATCTACACAAGCAGAACAGACCAGGGGTGGCATGATTTAAGATCATTTTTCGGATACCCCACGGTCTCACGTCTATGTGGGAGGGCAGGCTTGCTATATTATATCAAGGCGACCAGAATCCTAAGAAGTGTGGAATCAGCATTGTTTATTAATCAACAAATAACTACACAAAGGAAGGTCGGTTCAGACTATTTCAAGGTGGCTGCAGCAGGTTCTGGGTTATGCAGGTATTAACACTGACAATTGTATATCTCATTCCACCAGGTCAGCATCAACGTCAGCGGCCAGGGGAATGGACATGCCTATCAACCATATCCTCGTGACTGCAGGATGGTCAACTAAATTGATTTTTTTTAAAATTGCATAGGCTGGTTACTGACCCGGGGTTTTGTCCATTCTGTTTGCGTCCACTTTAGCCTTCCCTGAGTTACAGGGGTTGCTATTGATATCATGCTAATGCAATTTGATTATTCACTCATCCTGAGTCAATCGATGCAGTGAGACGCCGAGATTTTGATCTGCGGCTTGAAATCACAAAGCATCGAACTCTTCACGGAATCATTCACTTGACTCCGAAGTAAAATAGTAAGAGTAAACGAGAACTTACTAGTTTGAAGTTTGATCGTGATTTTATGAGGCGTTACGTTGGTGATTACGTGCCCGCCACGCACAACCCTCTTTCATAAAGATCATCTGGTAGTTCTCGAGTCACGCATCTTACTATGTCACTTCGGTGATTGTTATTTGTGATTTCATACCACTGCTTTGAAGATTGACGTGCATGCGGCCTGAACGGGGTTCTTCACGTAAACACCAAAGTAACTCCTCATAAAATCAATATCAAACTTCAAACTGGTAAGTTCTCATTTAATCTTACTATTCTCCCTATACACCCACCATACTCCCCATACACCTAACATACTCCCCATACACTCACAACTGTGCAGCCAAATTCTGCTTTAACCCCTCTGCAGTTCACTTTGGAGCACCAAAGTGGTGCAGCGGTAGAGCTGCAGCCTCACTGCGCCAGAGACCTGGGTTCGATCCCGACTACGGACGTTGCCTTTACGGAGTTTGTACGTTCTCCCCGTGACCTGCGTGGGTCTTCGCCGGGTGCTCCCGTTTCCTCTCACACTCCAAAGACGTACAGGTTTGGCTCATTGGCTTTGTTGAAAATTGAACATTGTCCCGAGTGTGTGTAGATTAGCACTAGTGTACGGGTTGATCACTGGTCGGCGCGGACTCGGTGGGCCGAAGGGCCTGTTTCCGCGCTGTATCTCCGAAAGTCTAAAGTCTAAAGTCTGCATGTTTGCAGAAGATAACATCGCCGTGGGCCAGATCTCAAACAGATGGAACAGAGGAAGGCGATAGAGAGATTAGTATGGTAATTTGAGATAGTACGGTAGTATGAGATTTGTAAATGGAGTTAGATCAGGAGCAACTTCCCATCTCCCCGCTGCCTGGTTTATTTTTCTCTGTGGTTCACCCCAGTAACAGGTGAAGTACGAACGAGAGGAGTAAGACAGTCAACTGTCTGTGTTCTCTCCATCCTTTAGTAAGAGTACGGGCCATTCCATGACAACGTTGTAGGGTCCTGACCCGAAACATCACACATTCATGTTCTCCAGAGATGCTGCCTGACCCGCTGAGTTACTCCGGCACTTTGTGTCCTTTTTTTACCAACTTTGTCCAACTTTCCCTTGACAACACAACTTGTATGGAATCCCATATATGTGGCTTCCCTAAATTGCTTAAGACGGACAGAAAGTGCTGGAGTAACTCAGCAAGTCTTGTCACGCACCTGCTGGTCTGTGTCGCTGCAGACCTCATGCACCAACAGGACTTCACACGCAACTTTCTTCTCACGCGCATTGAGCTTTTTTGTTGTTGATTATATTGTATACAGAGTACTGTCTACAATCTTCAGTTGCTCTGCTGCAAGTAATAGCCCTGTCCCACAGTGCGACTCCATTCCAAGAGCTCTCCCGAGTTTAAAAAAAAATCAAACTCATGGTAAGCACGGAGAATGAACGTAGCGGGTACATCGGAGCTCGGGGACGTCTCTTAGCGCTAACGGCAGGTACTCAGGAAGACTGGCTAACGGTACGGGAACACTCGTGAAGATTTTTCAACATAATGAAAAATGTCCACGAGAGCCCCGAGTACCGACGAGTGGCCATTACTGTAAATCTCCCAGTTCGAATCAGGGCAAACTCGAGAGAGCTCTTGGAATGAACTCGTAACGTGGGACAGGGGTTTAAGAATGTCATTGCTCTACCTGGGCCATGTGAATATATAACACTAGACCTTTTGTTGAAATATGTAGGTGGCAACCACAGAGGCTGGTTTAAACCGAAGATAGACGCAAGGTGCTGGAGTAACTCAGCGGGTCAGGCATCACCTAGGGAGAGAAAGGATGGGTGACATTTTGAGTTGGGACCCTTCTTCAGACTCTTGAATTATTTAGTGTCTTTGGCTCAGAGCTGGCATTTCATAGCTTTAAGGTGAGCTTAAAGGAGATGAGCAGGGCATGTTTTTTTACACAGAGTTATGGTGGTGCGTGGAATGTACTGCCAGTGGTCCTGGTGGCGGCAGATACGATAGTGGCGTGTAAGAGAAAGGCAGATGGATATGCAGGGAATGGAGGGATATGGATCATATACAAGCAGGAGGGATTAGTTTAACTTGGCACAAATAGCTGGAGTAACTTCAGTCTGAAGATGGGTCGTGACCCGAAACGTCACCCGTTCCTTCTCTCCAGAGATGCTGCCTCTTCCTCCGAGTTACTCCAGCTTTTTGTGTCTATCTTCGGTTTAAACCAGTATCTGCAGTTCCTTCCCATCATTTTGTCTGCTCCAATGCTCTCTGTTCTAACGTACTTTATTTGCTTCATCCTTTTTATTATGAATGTTTCATGTTTTATGTGTCATCCCTAACTATCACTGTATGTCACGTTGTCACTTGCCGGCGGAGCACCAAGGCAAATTCCTTGTATATGATACAGGCCGACATGCCCTGTGATGTTTGGTGGACTGTGTGGGGTGGGAGGACCCGTTGCTCCTCCCCTGCAGCAGGTGGCGCTGCACAGGACAAAGGGAGATGTTTTGTATATAGTTTATCCTGTCCAGTGATACTAGAGGAGCCAATGAATTTATTCACTCATTTATTCATTACAGCCACGTTGCCAGGAATGTGGGAAAGAACCATCACCATAGGAAGCGCTGGCAAAGCCTTTAGTGTGACTGGCTGGAAGGTGAGTATCTTAAGAAGTTATTTATTTATCGTGTCTTTTTTTAAATAATAAACAATGACTTTGAGGCCCGTTAGTCGAGGTTCCAAATCAAATCGTCTCCTGCAATATTTTCAGTGTGTTTGGAGGACCCAAAGTTCTAGATCAATGAAACTATTCATCACATTGTTGTTCAGAATGTTGTAAAGTTGAAAATGGACTTTTAAAATAGTCAGGAGCTGTTTATTTTCCTCCCTGGCAGCTTGGTTGGTCTGTCGGTCCAGAGCATCTGATAAAACATCTTCAGACTGTTCAACAGAACACTGTTTATACCTGCTGCACTGCTATTCAGGTAGGTGGATTTTGATCCTGTAGATCTTAACTCTGGCTTCAGAAAACAATCATGGAGTTCAATCTTCAGCCCAACTTGCCCATGCCGCCCTGTGATGTTTGGTGGACTATGTGGGGTGGGAGGACCCGTTGCTCCTCCTGTGCAGCAGGTGGCGCTGCACAGGACAAAGGGAGATGTTTTGTATATAGTTTATCCTGTCCAGTGATACTAGAGGAGCTTTGCTCCTGTATGTCTGTGTATGCAGCCATTTTGACGTCTTGCTGCCAGCATTGAGTAATAAAATAAAGACTTCTGTGTACCTTGAAGACTCTCAAGTTTCATGCAGACCTAGAAAACGAACGCAAAATGCCCCATCTGCACCAGCCCCACCTGCCTGCATTTGGCCCATATCCCTCTAAACCTGTCCTATCCATGTACCTGTCTAAATGTATCTTAAACGTCAAGATGGTTCCTGCCTCCTCTGGTAGTTTGTTCCATACATCCACCATCCTTTGTGTAAGAAGGTTACCCCTTGGGTTCCCATTAATTAATTCCCTGCTCACCTTAAACCTACGACCTCTGGTTCCCGATTCCCCTACTCTGTGCAAAAGCCTTTTGGCCGACCTATTCCTCTCATGATTTTGTACACCTCCATAAGATCACCCCCTCATCCCCCTGCGCTCAACTGAATAAAACCCTAGCCTGCTCAACCTCTCCCTACAGCCCAGTCTCTCTCGAATCCTGGCTATATCCAGGTTAATCTCCTCTGAACCATTTCAAACTTGATAGCGTCTTTCCTATAACATGGTAACCAAAACTGAACACAATACTCTAAACGTGATCTCACCAACATCTTACAGAACTGTAACGCGACCTCCCAACTTCTATAATCATTGCAAAGGATTCCATGATTGGCAACAGGGAATGCCCACCCTCTGGAAGAGCCATCTGATTAGTTCCACTCAGTGTCTCTCATCTCTACAGGTCTATAAATCTCTCTCTGTTAGTTATTGATCCAGTTCCCTATTGAAAACTGTGCCTGAATTAGCCTATTAATACTTTTCAATGCTGACATACTTTGGACCCTTCTGTGGTTTTCCGTTGTTCTCCTAAAACAGTGGCATAGTCAGAGTCTTACAGCAGGGAAACAGGCCCTTCATCCCAACTCATCCTTTCTTTCTTTCTTTTAAAATCTTTGAGGGTTTTTTCCAAAGAAAACAAAAATATAACATAAAAAACAGAGCAAAAAGAATAATGATAAACATATCAATGATATTGATACATAGGGTTCAGGATTACATTAATAACAGGTAATGAGACCAGTGTCAAAATACACATTGAATATAGACCTCCCGGTCTCTATGTAAATATAGTTAAATCATTAAAAGAAAACTTATAAATGTAGAAAAAAACACAAAGATAAAAAGACAAAAAGAAAAGGAAAAAAGGAAAAAACAAAACCCCCCTAAAACAAAACTAAAAAAATAAAATAAAAAAATTAATAATAATTAAATAAGAATAAAAATAAAATAAATGAAATAAAAACTAAACAAAGCAGAACAGAATCTGCACTAAAAGTTTCAACAATTTAAGTCTGTCTGTCGTCAAGTCCGTTCCACCATATAGAGGTAAAATAGTTTTTATAACGGTTAAAGAGGGAGCAATTTATATTGTATGAAAGTATTCAATAAATGTTCCCCAAGTCTTATCAAAGTTAACCAAGGGTTCAACAATGTCACTCCTAATTTTTTCTAAATATAAACATGATATTGTTTCAGAATACCACTGGAGTGAGGTCGGAGGGTTGGAGTCTTTCCATTTAAATAAAATAGATCTTCTGGCGATTAATGTGGTAAAAGCAATCAGCCGGTGGGCGGAGCGGGACAAATGAATAGAATCTAACATTGGTAGCCCAAAAATTGCAGTAAAAGGGTGAGGTTGTAAACCAATACCTAAGACGACAGAGATAGTATCAAAAATGTCTTTCCAATATTTTTCCAAAAGTGGGCAGGACCAAAACATATGGGTCAGTGAGGCCACTTCAGAGTTACATCTGTCACAGGTAGGATTTATATGACCATAAAAACGAGCCAACTTATCTTTTGACATATGAGCTCTGTGAACCACCTTGAATTGTATCAAAGCGTGTCTTGCACACATTGAGGAAGTATTAACTAATTGAAGAATCCTCTCCCATTTCTCTATAGATAAAGAAGTTTGGAGTTCCCTTTCCCAGTCATTCTTAATTTTATCAAATACATCTATTTGTAATTTCAAAAATCAACTCATAAATAGTCGTTATTAATCCTTTTTGATACGGGTTCAGCTGTAAAGAAAATTCCAAAATTTTTTTTTGATGTGGTAGCGGAAAAAGGAGTAGAGTAGCCTTAAACAAAAGTCTAATTTGTAAATATCTAAAAAAGTGTGAATTAGGTAAGTTATATTTATTGGAGAGTTGTTCAAAAGACATAAAACAACCCTCCAAAAACAAATCACGAAAAGCTACTAATCCCTTCCTCTTCCACAACAAAAAGACTTGATCAGTACGAGATGGTTGTAAGAAAAAATTGGTTAAAATAGGACTCGATAAGATAAAATCATTTAGTCCAAAAAACGTACGAAATTGAAACCATATTCAGAATGTTTGTCTTATTATTGGGTTAGTCGTATATTTATTCAGTCTCGTAATTGTGAAAGGTAATGAGGTCCCTAGAATAGAGGCCAATGATAGTCCTTGCAAGGAATCACGTTCAAGGTTTATCCATCCTGGGCATTGGGTATCTTCTAAATCTGTTGTCCAAAATGTTAAATAACGAACATTGACTGCCCAATATTAAAATCTAAGGTTCGGCAATGCCAAACCGCCATTTTTTATTTTGTTTTGTAAATGTTTTTAACTTAGTCTTGGTTTTTTTATTCTGCCATATATATGAAGAGATTTTGGAGCCTATAATGTTGAAGAAAGAAATGGCAATAAAAATTGGTATTGTCTGAAATAAATACAGAAATTTAGGTAAAATGAAAATTTTAATAGCATTGATTCAGCCCATTAAGGATAAGGACATTGATGACCATTTAGTAAACTGATGTTTAATATGGCCAATTAAAGGCATAAAATTGGCTTTAAATAAATCCTTGTGTTTCTTGGTGATCTTAATACCTAAATAAGTAAAACTTTCCGTAGTCAATCTAAATGGAAACTGACCATAATTCAAAACAACATTATTTAATGGAAAAAGCTCACTCTTACCAAGATTTAGTTCATAACCAGAATAACTATTACATTGATTAAGTAATGCTACTATTGCCGGAATAGATTTCTCAGGGTTCGAAATAAATAATAACAGATCATCTGCATAAAGAGATAGCTTATGTGTCTTATTCCCATGGACAATACCAAAAATATTAGGGGATTCCCTAATAGTGGTGGCTAAAGGTTCCAAAGCAATATCAAATAGTAAAGGACTTAAGGGACAGCCCTGTCTAGTACCTCGAAAGAGCCTGAAAAAAGGGGATCTCTGATTATTAGTAAATACAGAAGCCTGAGGTATATGATATATCAACTTGATCCAAGAAATAAATGTGGGACCAATCTTAAATTTTTCAAGTGTATTGAATAAGTAATCCCATTCTACTCTATCAAACACTTTCTTGGCATCGAGTGAGATGACACATTCTGGGGTTTTATTAGACGCTGTATATACAATATTCATTAATCTCCTAATGTTAAAGTATGAGTAACAATTTTTAATAAAACCTGTCTGATCTCCAGAGATAATTTGCGGTAAAATCTTTCCCAATCTCATTGCTAATATTTTGGAAAGAATTTTGAAATCTACATTTAATATAGATATAGGTCAATATGATGACACTTCAGTAGGGTCTTTATGTTTTTTAAGAATTAAAGAAATAGATGCTTCATAAAAAGATTGTGGTAATCTATTCCTTAAAAGGGCTTCTTTAAATACCTTACGTAGCCATGGAGACAATAAATTTGAAAAATACTTTTAAAAAACTACTGCAAACCCATCTAAACCGGGAGCTTTACCAGAATTCATTGAAAAGATTGCTTTCTGTATTTCTTCTTCCGTGATGGGTTTATCTAACAACAGAGACTCATTATATGGTAAATTTGGTAAGTTCAGTTTCTTTAAAAACTCAGGCATTATATTGGAATCAGTAGGAAAATCTGATTGGTATAGGGAGGTATAAAATTCCTGAAAGGATTTATTAATTTCGTCATGGTCCACAGTTACTATACCATCCAGTTTTCTCACTTTAGTAATCTGATGCTTGGCCGACGCTGCTTTCAACTGATTAGCGAGTAATTTACCAGATTTTTCGCCATGTATATAAAATTGACTTTTGTTTTTAAGTAGCTGGTTCTCAATCGGTGATACTAATAACAAGTCATGTCTCAATTGAAGTTCAACTCTATTCTTGTAGAGCTCTAAACTAGGAGCTTTTGAATATTTTTTATCAATTTCTTTAATCTCGTCAGCCAGTGTACCTATTTCTTTTTGATTTTGTTTTTTTAATCCCGCGGAGTATGAAATAACTTGTCCTCGAATATATGCCTTAAAAGCATTCCAGACTACACCATTTGATATTTTTCAGTAGAGTTTGTCAAAAAGTAAAAACAATCTGATCATTTAAAAAATTAATAAAATTTAAGTCTTGAAGCAAAGTAGCATTAATTTGCCATTGTTTAGCACTAAACTTGGAATCAGGTAGATTGATTGATAGTTTCAAAGGTGCGTGATCAGAAATAGCGATTGCATCATACTCACATACAGTGACCGATGGAACTAGCCGAGAATCTAGTATAAAATAATCAATCCTAGAATAACTGTGATATACTTGAGAGAAACATGAAAATTCTTTGTCATTTGGGTGTACGAATCTCCAAACTTCTAACATTCCAGAGTCAAGTAAAAAAGAATTAATAAAATTAGCTGATTTATTTGGAAGCACGTGATCAGACGTAGACCTGTCAATCGAGGGGTTCAGACAGCAGTTGAAATCTCCACCCATTATTTAAAAATGTTCATTTAAATAGCAAAGGATGCAATTAACTGTTTAAACAAATATTTGGTGCGTAGACATTCAACATAGCAACTTTTTTAATGTAAAGAACACCAGTAATCACCAAAAATCTGCCATATGTATCAGAAATTGTTTCATTGCGAACAAACGGAATTGAGGGGTCAATAAAAATAGACCCTCCTTTCACCTTAGCCTGTGAATTTGAATTAAACTGCTGTCCTCTCCAAAACTTGTCATCTTGCCTTACATGAGTTTCCTGAACAAAGATAATCTGAGCATTTAGGCTGTGAAGAACTTTAAAAAAATGTTTCCTCTTAATGGGATGGTTCAAGCCATTCACATTCCATGAAAGGAAATTAATAACTTTATCCATATTGCTTGTAAAAATCATGTGGGATGTAATGGGTTAATTTCTTGAATCCTAAAAGTTCATGATACTGGAAGAAGAAAAATCTAGGGCGAAGCCAGAAGTGATGACATTTCAGACATTTTTGTAGTTCAGACTTTGCACAAATGAAAAACACTAAATAGGGAACAAAAGACCCCCCCACCGCTGTAAAGCCCCAAACTGACCAATAGACAGTCAGCAAGCTACCTAATCCCTTCCCTGAACCCATCTCTCCTAGTAACAGCCCTCGGCATAGAGATAATAATATTTAGCCACTCCTAGCCATAACACATTCCTTATTATCTCTTTGAGAGAGAAGAAGAAAAAAAAAAGACTGGCATGAAGTTAACGAGCGAGTGCTACATATTATTATCCAAGGTCAGGATATGAAAAACAAGAACTGCGTTTGCTTAGTTGGTCTAACGACAGGGGAACACAAAATTAACAAATAAATTCTTAAAAGAATATATATAAAAGAAAAACAACTTGTCCAGTTAAATTCTTAATCAGTATCAAACAAAATAATGTCAAAATAGGAACAGTAAATCTCCAGTTATAACTTAATCAGCTATCGATTAGTCCCCTTCCTCCTCGTAGCTCTCCAGAAAGATGGAGGCGTCTTGAGGATTGTTAAACAATCGAACATTAACATTGAAAAGTCAAAAATGCAATCTAGCTGGGTATAATAGAACTGGGCGTAGCTTTTTCTTATACAAATCAGACATTACATTATAAAATGACTTTCTTATTTCCAAAAGCTCGTAACTATAATCAGGGACAAACCAAAACTTGCATCCTTCATATTCAACCACACCCAACTTTTTTTGCTGCCTGGAGAATATTCTCGTTCATTTGCAAAAAATGAAACCGAATAATCAAGTGTCTCGGTTTATTACCGGATTTCTTCCCAATCCTGTGAGCGTTATCCAAAAATGGAAGGTTTTCGTTGTGCTCAATGTTAAAAGTTTCCTTTATCATTTTAGAAGCATATTTTATAACTTTATCTCCTTCTTGACCTTCCGGCAAACCAACAATTCGTAAATTCAAACGACGGCTTCTGTTTTCCTCGTCCATATTTTTAGTCTTGTATTACTGAAGTGCTCGAGTGTTTTCATTCATTCTCCACTCCAGTTTTTCAATCTTCAAATCTCTCTCCCGTCCCAGGGTTTGTAAGATATCAATTTCATTCTTTTGTTCACAAAGTTCATCTTGTAACAAAGACAGTTTCCAAGTGGCGGGATGCTGTAAGGTTGCAAATTTGTTTGCTCCCTTAACTTTTAACTTCCATTTACCATTCTTTCAATGTTACTGGTGCCTATTTGATTTCAAGACACGGTCTAACTTTTCATAAAGTGTTGACAACACGTTTACACGCCTTAATTGGCTGAAGGATGGAGACAAGATGAAATGGAGACTCCCCAAGGAAGGAACAGGGGAAAGCCAGAACCACAGTTGCAGCTTCTGACTCCAGTATCATAGAAGCAATATCGAAAATGAACGATGAATTGCAAAATGAGCTGAAAAATGAAACGAAAACAAGATTTGGCAGTTTGGAAGAAATGGTGAAAGGAGTTTCGACCAAACTGAAGGGCGCCAAACTCATCCATGCTGCCCCATTTAAGTTAGCTCACGTATGGCCCATATCCCTATATATTTTACCAGTCCAAGCTTCAGTGCATCTCTCACCTTGCTCTCTTGCAACCTGGAAGCTGCCAGACACAGATCAATGGGTTTCGTCTAGTCAACGTTCACTGGGTTAACAATCTTCCAGCACCACTTGGCCATAGAGTCACAGAGTGTCACAGTGTGGAAACAGGACCTTCAGCCCAACTTGCCAACATGTCCCAGCTGCACTGGTCCCACCTGCCCGCATTTGGTCCGTATTCCTTCAAACTTGTCCTAACTGTTTCTTAAACGTTGGGATAGTCCCAGCCTCAACTACCTCCTCTGTCAGCTTGTTCTGTACACCCATCACCCATTGTGTGAAAAAGTTACCCCTCAGATTCTTGTTAATGCTTTTCCCCTTCACCTTGAACCTATGTCCGCTGGTCCTCGATTCCCCTACTCTGGGCACGAGCCTCTGTGAATCTACCCGATCTATTCCTCTCATGATTTTGTATAGCTCAATAAGATCACCTCTCATCCTCCTGCGCTCCAAGGAATAGAGACCCAGCCTGCTCAACCTCTCCCTATAGCTCACACCCTCCAGTCCTGGCAACATCCTCGTAAATATTCTCTGAACCCTTTCCAGCTTGACAATATCTTTCCTGCTGCATGGTGCCCAGAACGGAACACAATACTCTAAATGCGGTCTCACCAACATCTTATACAACTGCACTTGCAACTCTCCCCTTGATTCCATTCAAGGACCCAAGCAGTCTTTCCAGGTGTAGCAGAGGTTCACCTGCACCTCCTCCAACCTCATCTATTGCATCCGCTGCTCTAGGTGTCAGTTGCTCTACATCGGTGAGACCAAGCGTAGGCTTGGCGATCGCTTCGCCCACACCCCCGCACAGTTTGCATTAACCAACCTGATCTCCCGGTGGCTCAGCACTTCAACTCCCCCTCCCATTCCGAATCCGACCTTTCTGTCCTGGGCCTACTCCATGGCCAGAGTGAGGACCACCGTAAATTGGAGGAGCAGCACCTCATATTTCGCTTGGGCAGTTTACACCCCAATGGTATGAACACTGACTTCTCTAATTTCAGGTAGTCCCTGCTGTCTCCTCCCCTTCTCAGCTCTCCCTCAGCCCACTGTCTCCGCCTCTTCCTTTCTTCTTCCCGCCCCCCCTCCCCCCCCCACCCTCACATCAGTCTGAAGAAGGGTCTCAATCCGAAACGTCACCTATTCCTTCGCTCCATAGATTCTGCCTCACCCGCTGAGTTTCTCCAGCATTTTTGTCTACCTTTGGTGTTTGACATGGCATCTGTCCCTAAGGCAGTCCTCCAAAGCATCAATAGATGGAGGGAGAACAGAGCCCTTTCACATAAGAGTGTCAGAGAATAAGAAGACATTGTGGCAATAATTATAGTGGCTGCCTTGGGAGGTTTTTCACTCCATCTTGAGATCAGTTTGGTTTCCATTTAGGAAGAAATGTTTACACCGTTAACTTTGCTCTGCCTTTCCACCACAAACGAGCACACTTGGTTCTTTTTCAAGAGAAGCTTTGAATAGCCATTTTCTTCAACTCTTTAAAAAAAAAAAAGAATATACAGTATTTGATAAGAAATATGACAAGCCTGAAATGGCGAGAAGTGGATGTATCAGTAAAATGTCTTCCACATTTGCTTCAGTTATGTCTCCACTGTGCATGGGACTGCTCAGTGCATTGAGTTTAGTTTAGTTTAGTTTAGGGATACAGCGTGGAAACTGGCCCTTTGGCCCACCGAGTCCGCACCGACCAGCGATCCCCGCGTACTAACTACCCTACACACACCAGGGACAATTTACACATACACCAAGCCAATTAACCTACAAACCCGTACGTCTTTGGAGTGCGGGAGGAAACCGAAGATCTTGGAGAAAACCCACCCGGTCACGGGGAGAACGTGCAAACTCCATACAGACAGCACCTGCAGTCGGGGTCGAACTCGGGTCTCCGGCGCTCCAAGCGCTGTAAGGCAGCAACTCTACCGCCGCGCCACCGTGGGCGCCCTGTGCGAGTTGCTGTGTGGTGCGGAGTTTGCTTGTGTCAACCGCTGACCTGGGCAAAATCTATTATCAAAATACTTCTCAGCAGGCCGTGTGATGTTGTGATGAGGATCTTCAGTGCATTCACTGGTACAATTGGTGTTGCTAGAGTGATAAGTACCAGGAAGGACACCAGATATCGCTCCTGCTTTTTGAAAAGCAGGGTGGAATGTTAGTGCATCAGTCTGAAAATGCAGGTGGAGCCTCACTTTAATGCTTCATCCGAAAAGCAACATTTCTGACAACGCTGCACTCACAAGATCATAAGACATTGGAGCAGAATTAGGCTATACGACCCATCAAGTCATGCTCTGCCAATCGATCATGACCGATCCCTCTTAACCACATTAACAGGCCCTTGACACACTTACTAATAAAGAACCTATCAGTTTCCACTTTAAAAATACACAAATTACTTGGCCTCCATCGCAGTCTGCAGCAATGAATTCCACAGATTCACCACCCTCTGACTGAAGAAATTCCTCCTCATCTCCATTCTAGAACTCCTTAAGAACTGTAACTGGGGATTAAAATGTATTGTTGTTCAGAGGAACTTGGGTGTCTTTCTAGATTAATCACTTACACCTTCGGCATACAATTAAAAAGGGAAATTGTTTACTGGATGTTGTTTTAGTTTTAAGTTAGAGATACAACATGCAGGACAGCTCTTTGACCCTCCGAGCCCACACTGAATCATCCATCACCTATTCATACTGGTTCTATGTTATCCCACTTTCCCATCCACTTCCTGCACACTCGGGACAACTTACAGAGGCCAATTAACCTGTAAACCCGCACGTCTTTGTGTGGGATGTGGGCGGAATCCGCAGCATCCAGAGAAAACCCACGCGGTCATGGGGAGAAACGTGCAAGCTCCACAAAGACAGCACCAGAGGTCAGGATGGAACCCCGGTTCTCCAGCGCTGTGAGGCAGCAGCTCTACCGGCTGTGCCACCAGCCTGCACCCGCTTCCATTGCCATCTTTCTCATCGAGCAGCAACCCAGTTTGTTGGCCTCTAATCCCTGGAGCGAGTCTTGAACTCACAACCTTCTCGGATAAGAGTCTATCCACCACGCAGCGGCACAGTGAAAATGCAAGCCTTTTTTTTTCAACAAAAATAAATGTAATCAATGATTGCAATAATATATACAATACAAAACCATACCAAACAAACCCACCACAAAATCACCCAACTATCTAATTAAATATTTTTAAATGCTACACTCTTAAAACAACATATATATAAGGGGATATGGGGAGAAGGCAGGAACGGGATACTGATTGGGGATGATCAGCCATGATCATATTGAATGGTGGTGCTGGCTCGAAGGGCCGAATGGCCTACTCCTGCACCTATTGTCTGTTACAGTCCTTGTCAAGGATGACTACCCCCCCACGGTGCCCGGCGGTCCCGGAAATCCTCCAGGGCGCCCATGGACAGCGCGTAGCCCCTTTCTAGTACCACCCAGGCACGGACATAACTCCGGAAGAGGGGCAGGCAGCCGGCTTGGGCAGAACCCTCTTCCGCCTAAATGCAAGCCTTTTTGTGTGGGATGCTTGATTTTGCAGCCTTAAGTCTGGATGTTATTGCAGATCTGCCCTTCGGATGGCGCTGCAGCATAACGTGCGATCCCTTGCTGTTGGCAGGGTTGCCTGTTGTGGGTTCTGCTTGGAAGCAAGCAATTGTGGCGAAAATATTACTTCAAACCATCTCACGGTGCCTCTATGACAAATCCTTCACTTTGTAGTCTCTTCTTCTGTGAGACAGATACAAAGCGCTGGATACAAACCAACTCCAAATCAGCGATGGACTATTTTAGTTTAACTTGGAGATACAGCATGAAAACAGGCCCTACGGCCCAACGAGTCCACGCCGACCATCGGTCACCTGTTCACACTAGTTCTATATTGTTCCACTTTCGCATCTACACCCTGGGGGTAATGTATAGAGGGCCGATCAGCCTACAAACCTGCACGTCTTTGGGAAGAAACCGGAGCACCCGGAGGAAACCCACGCAGTCACGTGGAGGAACTGGGGAACCTTAAGGGCCTGTCCCTATTGCATGCGATTGCATGTGTCTGGTGCGACGAAACGTGGTCGCTTGAGACGTACGGGCCCCGCGGGGCCGGTTCCACTTCGAAGCGAGGAGGTGTATGGAGTTGTGCGGGACTGGTCCCGACATCGCGCGGGGCTCCGAAAATCCCGCACTGTCCAAAAATTCCGCGCGCCAACGGCCTGTCGGCCGCAGGCGCATCGAGGGCATACGCAACGTCTTGACGTCGTACATAGCGTCTTGACGGCGTACGCCTAGCGCGTGACGTTGCGTGATGACCGCCCAACGCCGTGCGATGCTCAAATTCAGTCGGCCCGTCTCCAGCCCAGCTGACTGGCGAGTATGATGTAAATTACGTCACGCGCGAACTTAGCGCATACTTACTGCGTACTTAGCGCGTACTTACCGCGACCTAGCACGAACTCCGCTTCCATTTGGTTGCTCCAAACGCATGCAGTCACATGCAAGTGTGACAGGCCCTTTACTAATCGTCAATCTCCGCCGTCTGTGGCAATGAATTCCACTTTGCTGAGACATCCTGCATTGAACTTGAGAACAAAACTCTAGAGCACTAGATGTTACCCAATTTACCTTCTTATACGATACGATAGAACTCATCCCCAGAGGGAATTGGTTGGCCAACAGTCCCAACGCACAGCACACGAAAACTTGAAATTAAAATTGAATTAAAAGTGAAAAGAAAAAAAAGGGCAAGCGACTGTCGGCCGGCTGCCGTGCGCACAGCGCCCTAACCGGTCTCACTTACTTACTGCCTATTATGCTTCCTGGCATGTGGAACAGCAATGAAGGTCCTCCACTCCTGTCTGTTCTGGGCTAGCTTCTGGACACTACCCCAGGTCAGGTCCATTGTTTTCATTTCCTCCTCTGCAGTTCGACACCAGCTGGTTTTGGGTCTCCCTCTTTTCCTTTTCCCTTCCGGTGTCCAGTGCAGGGCTATTCTTGGGATGCTGTCTGGTTCTCTTCGGCTTTCACCATTGACATTCATCCTAGCATCTGTCAATAGCCCTGGAGGTCCATCACGCCCAGTAGTGTTGATTCCTTCAGTTGCTGTTTCCGTAACATATTTGTTTTACGAGACAGGGTTGTTAGCCCTGTGCTCAACCTCCAACCTGGAGGACCAGTGGATCGCTCTTCGTCTCGCCTCTACCCTTCCCCCTGTCCAGCATGGGAGACCCTAACAGGAGACGAATCTCCCACTGGCATAGCTCGAGGGGTCACTGAGACACACAAGCTCCCTGCCCATGACAAGGTTGCAATCCAACGGGGAGGCCCTAACCAGAACGAACAAACAAACAAACGCAGGCTTATCCCCTGGGCAGGGGATTCTAAACCAGAATGCCTCCCCGCCCCCCCCCCCCCCCCCCCCCACACCGGGTCCTGTATTGTTCTTCACTTCATTTATAAGCTTTAACCCATTTTTATATAAGACGGTCCAATAACTTGGGAGAAACTGTCAGCTCAAAGTGTCACGCTTATGGATTACATTGACATAAGGGACAGACCAGGTAATAAAAGTGATACATTTGGTGATAGTTGGATAAAGGTGACAGCAGGGAAAAGTTACGGTAAATCAGAATCAGAATCAGAATCAGATTTTATTCACTAAGTATGTTTTGCAACATACGAGGAATTTCACTGGCCAGGTCAGTCACACAATTAAAAACAACAGATTCAAAAACACATTTTAACATGAACATCCACCACAGTGACTCCTACACATTCCTCACTGTGATGGAAGGCGAAATAAAGTTCAAGTCTCTTCCTTTTGTTCTTCCTCGGTCGTGGACCTCGAGCCCTCCGTTGACGGGATGATCTTGACTCCCGTAGCCGGCGGCGTTCGGGCCCTCCGCATCGGGCGATCAGCTCCCGCATCGGGGGGGTTGTCAGCTCCCCCGCGCCGGGCGATCGAAACTCGCGTCGGGGCTGGCCGAACCTTCCGCGGCGTTGGAGCTTCCCGACTCAGCCTCTCCCGAGACTGCGAGCCCTTGATGGTAAAGTCCGCAGCCCGCGGTGGGAGCGATCCCAGGCAAGGGATCCGCTCCGCTGTTGAGTCCGCGCCCCGCGCTGGGGCTCACGAC
This sequence comes from Raja brachyura, assembly GCA_963514005.1. Next base: position 57,322 of record CAUPSL010001056.1, read on the forward strand.
AGTCTGAGGCGACTCCCAGCTCCAGCGATGGTAGGCCGCAGAGCCCGGAGAATGTGATCCGAAAATTGATCCCACCCCCCCACCCCCCCCCCACATAAAACAAACCGAAGAACATAAAAACAAACTTTAAACAGACGTTAAAAAAACAAAAAGGTGAAAAAAACGAACAGACTGCCGGCAGGGCTGGCCATCTCCCCGGTGCCCCCTGGTGGTCTAAAGCGGTGAGATGAAGAAGGTGGAAAATGTATACCTGCAGAGCACGGATTAATGGAGATGAGAGATGCTTTCCATCCGCTGGCTGTCCTTGTTTTTGCTCTAAGGAGAGGTTGGAAAAAAACTGGGATTGTTTTCTCAGGAGTGTCAGCGGTTGAGGGGGGGGGGGGGGGACTGATAGAATTATAGAAAATTATGAGAGCCGTAGATAGGGTAGACAGTCAGAACCTTGTCTCCTTCCCAAAGACGAGAGGGCACAACTTCAAGGTGAATGGGGAAAAATGTGGGGCACTTTGCACTGAGTGGGGTGGGTGCCTGAAACATGCTGCCAGGGGTGGTGGTGGAGGCAGATACTATAGTGGCATTCAAGAGGCTTCCAGTTAAGCACGTGGGTATAAAGGCAATGGTGGAATATGGATCATCAGGTCATAAGGAATAGGGGTAGAATTAGGCCATTTGGCCCATCAAGTCTACTCTGCCATTCAATCATGGCTGATCTATATCTCCCTCCTAACCCCATTCTCCTGCTTTCTCCCCTTAACCTCGGACACCTAGAACCATAGAAAATAGATGCAGGAGGAGGACATTCGGCCCATCGAGCCAGCACCGCCATTTATTGTGATCATGGTTGATCGTCCCCAATCAATAACCCGTGCCTGCCTTCTCCCCATATCCCTTGATTCCACCAGCCCCAAGAGCTCTATCTAACGCTCTCTTAAATCCATCCAGTGATTTGGCCTCCACTGCCCTCTGTGGCAGGGAATTCCACAAATTCACAACTCTCTGGGTGAAAATGTTTTTTTCTCACCTCAGTCCTAAATGGCCTCCCCTTTATTCTAAAACTGTGGCCCTTGTTTCTGGACTCGCCCAAAATTGGTAACATTTTTCCTACATCTAGTCTGTCCAGTCCTTTTATAATTTTATAAGTTTCTATAAGATCCCTCCTCATCCTTCTAAACTCCAGTGAAACAAGCCTAGCCTTTTCAATCTTTCCTCATATGACAGTCCTGCCATCCCAGGGATCAATCTCGTGAACCTACGTTGCACTGCCTCAATCACAAGGATATCCTTCCTCAAATTAGGAGACCAAAACTGTACACAATACTCCAGATGTGGTCTCACCAGAACCCTATACAACTGCAGAAGAACCTCTCTACTCCAATACTGAAATCCTCTTGTTATGAATCTGTACTAATCAAGAATCTACCTCTTAATATTGCCTTAAAAATATCCACTGACTTTGCCTCAATAGTCTTCTGTTGCAAAGAATTCTACAGATTCACCACCAGGTGACAAAATAAATTCCTCCACATCTCCTTCCTAAAAGAACGTCCTATAATTCTGAGGCTAGACTCTGTCACTAATGGAAACATCTCATGGGATCGCAATCAGGCAGAGGAGATTAATTTAACTTGGCGTCGCGTTCGGCACGGACATTGTGGGCCGAAGGGCCTGTTCCTGCTCTGTACTTTTCTGAGTTCTGTGGTCTCTGGATCATTGCACCGTTTGCAGTGGGCTAATACCGCGTGGGCAATTTTTTGGAGGCAAAGCTTTGATTGACTGGGGACTGTCTTCCTCCAACCAGGAAGCAATTGCTCAGGGTATTCGGAAGGAAAGGGGCCGGTTGAAGGAGCAGGATTGCTACTTCACGTTGCTGGCCCACGAGCTGGAAGCCAAGCGGGATCGCATGGCTAAGCTGCTCCTCGCTGCCGGGATGAAGCCAGTCATCCCAGAAGGAGGATACTTCATTATCGCTGACATTTCTGCTAAAGGTAAATGTTCTTCCTCCCCGCCCCCCCCCCCCCCCCCCTCCTCGAACTGAACGGCAGTGGCCGCTTATTAACTCTCTGAGCCACGGTTTTGAGCTCTGCCTGACCGCCCGGGTCTCATGAACGGTGGTGAGAAACATAGGAAATTCTGAAGAGATTGGACAAGCTAGATGCAGGAAAAATGTTCCCGGTGTTGGGGGAGTCCAGAACCAGGGGTCACGATTTAAGAATAAGGCCTTTTAGGGCTGAGATGTGGAAAAACTTTTTTACCCAGAGAGTTGTGAATCTGTGGAATTCTCTGCCACAGAAGGCAGTGGAGGCCAATTCACAGGATGATTTTAAGAGAGAGTTAAGGGCCTGTCCCACTTGGTGATTTTTTCGGTGACCGCCGGCATCATTGACTGATGTATCAGGTCACCGAAAAATTTGTGGCGTGACGCGGCGTGATGCGGCGTGATGACATATGACACGCTTTTTTTTTCAAGTGTCGCAACATTTTTTTTTGTCGCCGCTGGATTTTGAATTGTTCAAAATCTTTTGGCTACACTGATATGACGCTGGCTGTCGCCGAATAAATCGCCAAGTGGGACAGGCCCTTTAGATATAGCTCTTAGGGCTAAAGGAATCAAGGGAAATGGGGGAAAAAGCAGGAACGGGGTACTGATTTTAAATGATCAGCCATGATCATATTGAATGGCAATGCTGGCTCGACGGGCCGAGTGGCCTACTCCTGCGCCTATTGTCTATGTTTCTATGTGCCAACAGGGACACCAGTCGGATTTGAAACATTTCCTTCCCCTCTCGTGAATGGTGCATTAAAGTAACAGAGGTGATTTGTTACGAGTGGAAAATTGGATTAGTCCCACAGTACACCCAGGTCTGCTGTTTAGACTCAACAAACTGAGGGCCCGGCACAGGATAAATGGGCCCACAGTTCTGATTTGAACGTAATCCAAAGGTACACGCTGCTGACATGTTGGCAGCGGCCGACTGCGTGCCTCTCTGCTTTTTCCAGTTGGATGGAGCGGGAGTGCTCGTTGGGGGTTTGCTGTCGCACCGCTTCCTGGGGCTGTTGCCACGTGCAGAGGGACGTTAACACTATGAAACCGCCGGGCTGCCACACTTCTGTGAGAGGAGCGATAGCAGAGGAGAGAGTGCAGTTCAAAAAGGGCTTCAGCCATATCTGAGACAGAGAGAGAGAGAGAGAGAGAGAGCATGTGCATGCTCAGTCCGAAGAAGGGTCTGGAGCTGTTTTATTTTGTGTCCCTGCCTATCTGAGTAAAATGAAGATGGACACAAAATGCTGGAGGAACTCAGCGGGACAGGCAGCATCTCTGGAGAGAAGGAACGGGTGACGTTTCGGGTCAAGACCCTCCTTCAGACTGAACCCGTTCCTTCTCTCCAGAGATGCTGCCTGCCCTGCTGAGTTACTCCAGCATTTTTGTGTCTATCTTTGGTGTAAACCAGCATCTGCAGTTCCTTCCTACACATGCGCATTCTTCATGGGTTGAGAAAGTTTCTGGGACCCCGGGCTTTATAAACAGAAGCACTAAAGATTAAGATGTTGTATCCAGTTCTGGGACCCAGTGGGAACGTTTTTTTTTAAAGAGCTTTAGAGGGGGTGCAAAGTGAATTACGGGTCAATTCCACCAATTAGGAATTTTAATTGTTTGTTTAGAATCAGGAAGCTGGCTTTTTCAGTGGAATTCCATGGAATTGCGTGAGGCTTTGACTGAAGTATTTAAAATAATGAACACTATAAGGAAAGGGAAATCACCTTTTTTAATTTCAAAATAGACTTTATTCAGGTCATAAATATATACAATACATGAACCGTGCAAAAAAATTCATCAGACATTTTCGGAGGCTATACAAACATTCAATACTGTTTATATACATTGCTCAAATTTCACAAATTTATCCCCCACCCTTGCCACTCATGTGGCCCACTGGCGTGGAATCCCCTCCCTTATTTTGAGGGGTGTCTCCACCAAACCCTGCCCCCCAGTGTCCAGCAGCGGAAGGACCCTAGACTGTGGTCCTCCCCCGCCGAGCCTTGGCGTTGGCTGCACCGAGCTTCAGTGCGTCCCTCAGACTGTTCCCAGGGATGCATTCAGAGACTGACAGTGCTGCTGGAAGTTTCATCAACTCGGTGAAAGACGCTCTTTGGTCTGCCCGTGCGCTGTTGACAACCAAGCGGAGCAAGATGTCTGTCGGGGAATGTTGCCGACTGGCCCGCTGCAGACTGCAGGAGTACATGCTAAAAAGGAATCATTGCCATGGAGGAATGGGTCAGAAACGAGGGGATGGGGAATGAAGCAGAGTAGTCGGGAACTAGTTGATATGGAATGGAGGAGGAACCAGGAAACGGGGAATGGAGGAGGGGGACGGGAAATAGAGGAAGGAGATTGGAGGAGAGTTCAGGGACTTGAATAGAGCGGATGTGGAGAGGATGTTTCCACTAGTGGGAGAGTCTAGGACTAGAGGTCATAGCCTCAGAATGAAAGTATGTATATTTATATATTTCAAACATGTAAAACATGTTGTGGTGCTTCTTTTAGGAAGAAGGGTGGTGAATCTGTGGAATTCTTTGCCACAGAAGGTTGTAGAGGCCACATCAGTGGATATTTTTAAGGCAGAGATAGATAGATTCTTGATTAGTACGGGTGCCAGAGGTTATGGGGAGAAGGCAGGAGAACGGGATTTGGAGGGAGAGATAGATCAGCCATGATTGAATGCCGGAGTAGACTTGATGGGCCAAATGGCCTAATTCTGCTGCTATCACACGATTTTATGACTGGAAATGGATGAGGGTTCAGGATGCAGGGGACGAGAGGTTCGATGGCTAGGACTCGGGGAACGAAGAAGGTTGGGGGGGGGGGGTGGGGGAACTGAAACAAGCGGACAGGAAATAGAGGAAGAGCGGACCAGGGGACCAGAAATAGAGAGGTCAGGAGCGAGGCAGCAGGGTCTGGAAGCTAAGGATCAGGGAATTGAAGGGCTGTTGGGAACTAGCGGACTGGGAATGGAGGAGGAATCGGAACGAGGGGACAGGAAATGTCAGAGAGGTTGGGAACCACGGAACAGGAAATGGAGGAGAGGAGGGGCACTAGGGGAAAGGGAATGAAGGTGATGGGTAAAATAAGTAAATCTAACACGAGGATAAACTATTTTCGAGCAAGAGTGGTTAGGGTCTGGATTGCATTGCCAGGAATAGTGGCGGCTGATTCAATTCTAACCTTTGTCGCGGAAGTGGGCAAATATCGCAAAGGAAAGAATGTGCAGGGCTGCCGAGAGAGAGAGAGAGCCTCGGGGAGGTGGGGCTCTTCCACCAAGCTGCATTGGACGTGTTCCCACCCGATCCTGTGCCAGTCCAGAAGGAGACAACTATGGCCCCCGCCCACACGGACCAGGAATATCCTTGCCAGATCTGTGGTGGCGGGCAAGCTTGGCAGCCCCTCACTCGGGGCTGGTGGTTGGGTGACCTCCAAGCGAGGGGGCAGGCATAATATTTGCTGCTCCCGATGCTGGCCATGTTCGACACGTTGGCACGGTGTGTGGATTTTGGATCACGGCAGGCGCCTGCTCATTCATAAAGCTTCCCGCCACCTTCCCCCCCCCCCCCCCCCCCCCTCATGCCAGTGAATAACCCAATGACACTCGCTGCCACGGTCAGGAGGAATACGTAAGCGGTTGAACCCTCGCGGCACACAGGACATCGAGGCCACGTCCACATTCCGTCCCCGCTGGTAGCAGTGGAGAGGGACAGAAGGAGAAAAGAATAAGGAGGAGGCCATTTAGGACTGAGATGAGGAAAAGCCTTTTCACCCAGAGAGTTGTGAATCCGTGGAATTCTCTGCCACAGAAGGCAGTGGAGGTCTCCAAATTTGAGGAAGGACATTCTTGCTATTGAGGGAGTGCAGGGTAGGTTCACCAGGTTAATTACCGGGGTGGCGGGACTGTCATATATTGATAGAATGGAGTGGCTGGGCTTGTATACTCTGGAATTTAGAAGGATGAGAGGGATTCTTATTGAAACAGAGAAGATTATTAAGGAATTGGAGGCAGGAAACATGTTCTCGATGTTGGGGGGATTCCAGAACCAGAGGCCACCATTTAAGAATTAGGGGTAAGCCATTTAGAACGAACATGAGGAAAAACCTTTTCACCCAGAGTTGTGAATTTGTGGAATTCTCTGCCAGAAGGCAGTGGAGGCCGATTCTCTGGACGCTTTCAAGAGAGAGTTAGATAGAGTTCTTAAAGATAGCGGAGTCAGGGGATATGTCGAGAAGGCAGGAACGGGGTACTGATTGTGGATGATCAGCCATGATCATATTGAATTACGGTGCTGGCTCGAAGGGCCGAATAGCCTACTCCTGCACCTATTGTCTATTGTATAATTCACTGGATGTTTTCAGGAGAGAGCTAAATTTACCTCTTAGGACTAAATGAATCGAGGGATATGGGAGGAAAAAGCAAGAACGGGGTACTGATTTGAGATGATCAGCCGTGATCATATTGAATGGCGGTGCTGGCTCGAAGGGCCAAATGGCCTACTCCTGCAGCTATTTTTCTATGTTTCTAAAAGGAGGTTATTCTTGGTAGAAAAAAAGAAACTGCAGATGCTGGTTTATACCAAAGATAGAGACAAAGTGCTGGAGCAACTCAACAGGTCAGGCAGCATCCCCAGAGGGAAATAGGACAGGCGACCTTTCAGGTCGGGACCCTTCTTCAGTCTACTGGTACATAGAAACATAGAAACATAAAAAAATAGGTGCAGGAGTAGGCCATTCAGCCCTTCGAGCCTGCACCGCCATTCAATATGATCATGGCTGATCATCCAACTCGGTATCCCGTACCAGCCTTCTCTCCACACCCCCTGATCCCTTTAGCCACAAGGGCCACATCTAACTCCCTCATAAATATAGCCAATAAACTGGCCTCAACTACCTTCTGTGGCAGAGAATTCCAGAGATTCGGCACTCTCTGTGTGAAAAATGTTTTTCTCATCCCGGACCTAAAAGATTTCCCCCTTATCCTTAAACTGTGACCCCTTGTCCTGGACTTCCCCAACATCGGGAACAATCTTCCTGCATCTAGCCTGTCCAACCCCTTAAGAATTTTGCAAGTTTCTATAAGATCCCCCCTCAATCTTCTAAATTCTAGCGAGCACAAGCCGAGTCTGTCCAGTCTTCTTGACCAATCTTCTTTTCCAGTTCGACATTGCTAGGTGTTGGAGCTCTCCTGAGTCACTCAGTCTATGGTTCCATGTGTGGGTTACTGCGTCACAAAGATGGTTTTGAGTTCTAAAATGTTCAAGAAGGAACTGCAGATGCTGGAAAAACGAAAGTGGACGTGCTCCAGCAGTTTTGAGTTCTAAACAAGGCGCTAATGTTTAGCTTGTCTCCGTAACAAAACTATTGATTTCTTCTAATTATTGACATAACTTTCTTTCCAGATGTAGATCTCACCAAAATGGAAGGGGATGAGCCTTACGATAACAAATTTGTGAAGTGGATGATTAAAAATAAGGTAATTCACCTTGGTTTGGGGAGAGTGAGGTGCAATGTCAGTTCTATATTGGTTATTGCTTGTTATGGCTGTGGTTCTCAACTACGGGATAGTCAATGACAACCCTTGCACAATCAATAATAAGTTCAAGTTCAAGTTCAAGTTACATGTATTGTCACATGCACTTTTTTTCTTCTTTTTTTTTCCCTTACAAAATGCTTTTATTCAGAACAAACAAATACAAAGTAGTAACACGATCAGAGAACGCCTATATTGGCATTTTACAAAGAAAGTTATCAAATTAAATATTAACATTTTTATCAATAATACATTCGACCTCCTGCGGTGACCAGCGTTCACGGAAGGCCTCCACAGTTCCTGTGGACACCGCGTGCGTGTTCCCTCTCCAGGGACACGCGGGCACGGACGTAACCCTGGAAAAGGGGCAGGCAGTTGACGGCTGTGCGGCCTGGACCCGCAAATGGCCATCTTGGCTAGGCCAAGGAGCAGACCGACAGGGAGACCCCCTCCTCCCTCCCGACCCTCCCCCCTCTGTACCGGGTGCCCAAGAATCAATAGCGTCGGAGCCAAAACTTGAGGAGCAGCCCCTTCAGATACTCGAACAAGGGCTGCAACCACATGCCCCCTTTTGGCACAGTGAGATTTGAGCTACCATACAGCCATACGAATAAAAAGAACACGATACTCGATAGAATTTAACATGCACATCCCCACACAGCGGAATCAACGTTTCCCACTGTGAGGGAAGGCAATAAAGTTCAGTCAGCTACCTCTTTGTTCATAATATAGTCAGTTACCAACCATGCCATCTTTTTGCGATGCAACATTAATCCAAGAACCTGCCAACATGTCTCGTGGATAAAAAAAAGTCCAGTTCTAAGGAAAAACATGTTTTCCTGAGATCCTGGCAAATATTTATTCTCTAATAACACCGTGAAGATAGAATATCTGGCCTTGTTGCCGTTGCTGTTGGCTGGATTCTGCGGCCCACTTTCCCCAGGTGATGATTAGACTAGACTAGGCTGGAGGTAAGGCTTGGAAACAGGCCCTTTTGCCCACCGAGTCCGTTCCAACCAGAGATCACCCCGTACACTAGCACCATCCTACACACTAGGGACAATTTATTATTCTTACCGATTAACCTACAAATCTGCACGTCTTTGGAGTGTGGGAGGAAAACGGAATAGCCGGAGAAAGCACGCGCAGGTCACGGGTAGAACGTGCAAACTCCGTACAGACAGCACCAATAGCTGGGTCACTGGTCCTGTAAGGCAGCAACTCTACCGCTGCGCCACCGTGCCGGGCCGAGGTGATGAGTACTATACAGGAACTTTTATTGTCAACAAACCATTTTGTAGTGTCCTCAGGGCAAGTAGGCATAAATTAAAAAATTGCTTTCTAATCCCATCTTAACGTTTGAAAATTGAGGTATGAACTGGGCTATAAAGATCAGGCGACCATTTAGACCTTAATTGGAGACACAAGGAACTACATATGCTGGAAAAAATAAATCTGAGTGACACACACAGTGCTGGAGAAACTCAACCGATCAGGCAGCATCTGTGGAGGAACCGGACGTAGAAGGGTCTGAAGAATGACACAAAATGCTGGAGTAACTCAGCGGGACGGGCAGCATCTCTGGAGAGAAGGAATGGGTGACATTTCGGGTCGAGACCCTTCTTCACACTGATGTCAGGGGAGTGGGCGGTACAGAGATACAATGTAGTCGGAGGTAGTAAGTGGTCGGAGAACTGGGAAGGGGGAGGGGATGGAGAGCGAAGGAAAGCAAAGGGGGTCTGAAGAATGGTACCAACCCGAAACGTCACCTGTCCTTTCCCTCCATAGATGCTGCCCGACCCACTGACTTACACGCCGAGTTACTCCAGCACTTTGTGTTTTGACCTTGGGCGGTGGGTATGTGAATCATAGAAACAGGAGTACAGAATCCACGATCCAGCCGAACCTTGCAGACCTGTAGCTTGTTTACAGATATTTCTTTGATTGCTACTTCACTGATTCACTGGAATTTAGAAGGACGAGAGGATATCTTATAGAAACATATACAATTCTTAAGGGATTGGACAGGCTAGATGCAGGAAAAATGTTCCTGACGTTGGGGGAGTCCAGAACCAGGGGTCACAGTTTAAGAATAAGGGGGTAGGCCATTTAGGACTGAGATGAGGAAAAACCTTTTCACCCAGAGAGTTGTGAATCTATGGAACTCTCTGCCAGAGAAGGCAATTGGGGCCAATTCACTGGATGTTTTCAAGAGAGAGTTGGATATAGCTCTTAGGCTAACGGAATCAAAGAATATGGGGAGAAAGCAGGAACGGGTACTGATTCTGGATGATCAGCCATGATCATATTGAATGGCGTTGCTGGCCAGAAGGGCCGAATGGCCTAATCCTGCGCCTATTTTCCATGTTTTTGTGTTTCTATGCTATATAAACATCTATCAATTTAAGATCTTAAAATGTCAACTGATCGACAGAGCTCTGGGGAGAGAGTGCTGGATGATTCCTACCGTTTGTGTGAAAATAAACTGCTCTCTGTTTCCTGTTCTCTGCTGAGTGTCTGTGCTCAGCTTGTAAGAGGGTTCTGCTGGCCAAGGAGAAACACATCCCTTGCAAGTTTCATTTCAAACCCTTCATTGTTTTAAACACCGGGATGAATAATATGCTTCAAGACCTTCCAAACACAACGAAGTAACACAAACTAAGTTTAGTAAGCCGTCGACTTTATTTGATTCCAATACACTAAACTCTCTCAGTTATCTGGATTTATGTGTGTTTATGCATCTGGAAGTCACATACCACTGGCAAAAATTACTAATATCAAGACTTCACACAACATAAAACAGGAACTGGCACTTCAGCCCACAATGTCCGTACTGAACACGAGGCCAAGTTCAACTAATAGCCTGTTCCGGCACATTTTTGTCACATTTGAGCCAGCCATATTCAAGGTAACATAGAAACATAGAAAATAGGTGCAGGAGGAGGCCACTTGCCCTTCGAGCCAGCACCGCCAATCATTGTGATCATGGCTGATCATCCCCGATCAATAACCCGTGCCTGCCTTCTCCCCATATCCCTTGACTCCACTAGCCCCTAGAGCTCTATCGAACTCTCTCTTAAATCCATCCAGTGACTTGGCCTCCACTGCCCTCTGTGGCAGTGTATTCCATAAATTCACAACTCTCTGGGTGAAATAGATTTTTCTCACCTCAGTCTTAAATGACCTCCCCTTTATTCTAAGACCGTGGCGCTTGGTTCTGGACTCGCCCAATATTGGGAACATTTTTCCTGCATCGAGTTTGTCCAGTCCTTTTATAATTTTATATGTTTCTGTAAGATCTCCCCTCATCCTTCTAAACTCCAGCGAATAGCAGCCTAGTCTTTTCAATCTTTCCTCATATGACAGTCCCGTCATCCCAGGGATCAATGTCGTGAACCTACGCTGCACTGCCTCAATCACAAGGATGTCCTTCCACAAAAAAAGGAGACCAAAACTGTACACAATACTCCAGATGTGGTCTCATCAGAGCCCTATACAACTGCAGAAGAACCTCTTTACTCCTATACTGAAATACTCTTGTTACGAAGGGTCAGGCAGCATCTCCGGAGAACATGGAAAGGTGACGTTTCGGGTCAGGACCCTTTTTCAGACTGGACGTACAGGTGACGTTTCAACATTTTGATTCTGCAGTTCCTTGTTTCTACATTTTGTGACAACCAGCATCTGCAAATTCTTGTTTCCACATTTTGACTTCTCCAGGGATACGGCCGGGCCTGCTGAGTTACTCCAGCACTTTGTGTCCTTTTGTGTAAACCAGCATCTGCAGTTCCTTGTTTCTGCCAAGATAATGGGATCAAATACCAAACTGTCCGGTTCAGGCACTTGGCGAACATCGTCTTTGATGAGCGAATGGTTATGTTCATGGCCAGCTCTTGCTTGTGCTTGAAGCCCTGGTAAAGATGATTTCCTTCATTGATCTACTCATGGACCTGGCCATGAAAGAAACTGGAACATATTAATTCTGCTTCAAAATGATCTAATAATCATAAAACATCATCATCATCATCATCGTTGAAAACATTAACGGGTACAGTGCCTTACAATGCTATTGTACGACAGTAATCGCAACTTCTACTGAAGTGTGGATGGCCGTTGGCTCGCTAGCAAGCTCATCCGCCCTTTGACAGGTCCTGCTGGGGGTCCACAGCCCCCTCCTCACCTGGCCAACCAGGTGGGGGAGATGGTTTAGTCCCCGACCATGGAGCAGGTAGCACGGGATTACATGGTACCCGTGGCAGGGGGATCTCCCCCCCCCCACCCCGACCTGTCCTGTCGAACACATAACATAGCACAGAACACCACAATCACCTGCCAGGTTGAACTGGTCTCCTCTCCCTACAAGTGACCCATATCCTCCCATTCCCTGCATATCCATGTGTCCATTAGGAGCCACTATCGTATCTGCCTCCACCACCACCCCTGGTAGCACAATCCAGGCGCCCACTACTCTGTGTAAATAAACATTTTGCCCCGCACATCTCCATCAAACTTTGTCTCTCTCGTCACGAAGCGACATCCTCCAGTCAACTGAGCCCTTTGAGCCAGCAACGCCATTCAATATGATCATCCAGAATCACTACCCTATTCCTGCTTTCTCCCCATATCCCTTGATTCTGTTAACCCGAAGAGCTATATCTAACTCTCTCTTGAATACTATTGAATAGGAGCAGAATTAGGCCATTCAGCCCATCAGGTTTACTTCGCCATTCAATCTTGGATGATCCATCTCTTCGTCCTAACTCCATTCTCCTGCCTCCTCCCCATAACCTCTGACACTCGTACTTATCAAAATGGCATTTACTGGCATTGTCACCCAGTTATTTTGAACAATTGATTCCTCCGGTGTCGACCAATCTGGCCAATTCTCAACGCGGCAGCTGGTGATTGCTAGATTTCAGTTTACCAGCAGGAGATTAACGAGAAGGAGACTTGGGAAGAAAGTGTTTTCTTAAATCTGAAAGGAGGCATCCCAGAAGTACGGGGGAACCAGAGTGCAATGACATTTAAGCCCCTGTCCCACTTACGAGTCCTTGGCGCGCTAATCACGTTGAGGCGCGACGGTCCCGCGAAGGTCGCGCGTGACTTCATGCGTCCGCGCAGCCGTCTGGAGCGCGTGACGATGAGGTTGCGTTATTTGCATGCCAAGGACACATAAGTGGGACAGGGCCTTTACTCGTTGCTCTTCATAAGTGAGAACAGGAATTCGGCATGAGTATACTGGTTATGTCACTTGCTGTTCATACTGAGATCTGGTTGAGAATTTACATCCCGCCAGCTGGGAAACAGAAATTTAGTTCATTAGATAATCTAGAATTAAAAACTAGCTTTTGAGAAGAGGTTTACCAGCATGCTGCTTGGGTTACATGGTATTAGATATGAGGAGAGGTTGGATATACTTGGATTGGTTTTCTTTGGAATGCCTGAGGTTGAAGGAAGAACTGATGGAAGTATATAAAATTGCCGGAGGCATAGATAGGCTAGAACCTTTTTCCAAAGGTAGATGAGAAAGCGTAGCTTTGAGGTGAGAGGCGCAAAGTGATGGAGATATGTGAGGGAAGTTATTTTTACACAGAGAGCGACGGGGGCCTGGAATGCCCTGCCAGGGGTGGTGGTGGAAGCAGACCGGATCGTGGCTTTTAAGCGGCGTTTAAGCAGGCTCATGGATATGTAGAGAAAGGAAGAACAATGGACCATGTGCAAACGGAGGAGATCAGTTTATCTTGCCATCAGGTTCAGCACAGACATTGTGGGCCAATGGGCCTCGTTCCTATTCTGTACTGTTCCATGTTTCGTTTCGAGATACAGCGTAGAAACAAGGCTCTTGGCCCACTGAGTCCACTCCGATCACTGATTACCCATCCAGGGCTGCATGGTGGTGCAGCTGTAGAGTTGCTGCCTTACAACGCCAGAGACCCGGGTTCGATCCTGACTACGGGTGCTGTCTGTGTGGAGTTTGCATGTGCTCTCCGTGACCTACATTGGTTTTCTCCAGGAGCTCAGGTCTCCTCCCACACTCCCAAGACGTACAGGGTTGTAGGTTAATTTGCTTGGTATAAGTGCATGTTTATTTTCTTTTTTCTTCCCCCGTTATGTACTATGTTTACATATTCACGTATTGTGTTGTGCTGCAGCAAGTAAGACATTCATTGTCCCATCCGGGACATGTGACAATAACACACTCATGACCCTTCTCCCTTGACTTAGTTGCCCCGAGTGTGTAGGGTGGTGTAAGTGTGCAGGGATCACTGGTCGGCGTGGACTCGGTGGGCCGAAGGGCCTGTTTCCACTCTGCATCTCTAAACTAAACATTGTGTCTATGTTATCCCACTTTTGCATCCATTCCCTGGACACTCAGAACAATTTAGAGAGGCCAATTAACCTGTAATCCCACTCATCTTTGGGATGTGGGAGGAATCCCGAGCACTGGGAGGAAACCCATGAGGTCACGGGCAGACATGCAAACTCCACACAGATCGCACCCGAGATTAGGATCGAATCCGGGCCTCTGACGCTGTGCGGCAGAAGCACTACCAGCTGCGCCACTGTGCCGCCCATCTTCGTAAAGCTAGCATTAATAATGGCCAAGGCAATACCACCATATTGCTGTAAAGACAAGTTCTTTAGTGAAAGTAATCCCCACCCTCATCGTCCCGCTGCAATGGCCAACATGTGACTCTGGATTCACAAGATTATAGTTGGCTCAGTGGCATTCAAATTATTTTTCATGCCTCTCAGTTGAAGAGCGAGTGGGGATTCCTGTCAACCCTGCTCTGGCCAAAATGGTGTCCAAATCCCAGGAAGAAATATCATACAATAATTAAGAGTAAGTGATCGGAGGTAGGCTGGTGGAGTTGAGGCCATCAGTCGGAGAGCGGGCCGAGCTGGCTGACCGGCTGAGGAACGAGGTGTGCAGAAAGTGAAGAGAGCTGGAGAAAGATCAAAAGCCTGGACAGGGTGAGTTCATGGGGAAAGGATTCTTGGCAAGTTAATGCGGGAGACACAAGTGGATGAATGAACAGCATTCCTTGTCTGCATGGTGTTTGGACTCCTGCACCGCTGTGTTAAGACTGAAATTCATTTTTATGCTGCCACGGTGGGTGTTCATTAGAAAATGTTTACGATGATGAGCCATATTTGTACATGTATCGTGAGCTTGCTGTATCTCCAGTGACTGATGGAGTTCACATTGTCTACGTTTTAGTTGGCCATTTAGGGCTGATGGCAGAAACCGCAAAGAGGACTTTAGTATTTTTTTCAAAACAATTTTTTTTTAAGGATAATATTAAACTAAGAGCCTCTGTTGTAGTTTCTACGTGTCTGGCTACTGAGTAAAAAGTCGGAGGTTTGGCATTTTGCACAGGAGATTATACAGTAAGTAAAAGGGAAGATAGACACAAAAAGCTGGAGTAACTCAGCGGGACAGGCAGCATCTCTGGAGAGAAGGAATGGGTGGCATTTCGGGTCGAGACCCTCCTTCAGACTGGTTAGGGATAAGGGAAACGAGAGATATAGAGGGTGATGAGGATGGATAAAGAACAATGAATGAAAGATATGCAAAAAAGTATCGACGATAAAGGAAACAGGCTATTTGTTGGGTGAAAATGAGAAGCTGGTGCGACTTGGGTGGAGGAGGGATAGAGAGAGAGGGAATGCCAGGAACTACCTGAAGTGAGAGAACTCAATATTCATACCATTAGGCTGTAAATATGAAATGCTGTTACTCCAATTTGCGTTGTCCCACTCTAACAATGGAGGAGACCGAGGACAGAAAGGTCTGTGTAGGAATGGGAAGGAGAATTAAAGTGTCCAGCAACCGGGAGATCAGTCTGAAGAAGGGTCTCGACCCGAAACGTCGCCTATCTCCTTCGCTCCTTAGATGCTGCTGCACCCGCTGAGTTTCTCCAGCTTTTTGTGTAACCGGGAGATCAGGTTGGTTCAGGCGGGCTGAGCGAAGATGTTCCCCAAAACGATCGCCCAGTCTGCGTTTGGTCTCGCCGATGTATAAGAGTCCACATCTTGAACAACGGATACAGTAGATGAGGTTGGAGGAGGTGCAAGTGAACCTCTGCCTAACCTGAAAGGGAGCCTGGAATATGCTATGCGGCCCTGACAGGCAGTCTATAAGTCACGATTTACCACCTTTCTTAACTTCACTGTCTCACATGGTCCCCGTATCTCTCAGTATCCCAGATCTAGTGATCTAATGGAGCACACTTGAAGAAATGGGAGATTTTTTTCAACCCAGGCGCAGCAGTGCAGTGGTAAAGTTACTGCCTTACAGCGCCAGAGACCTGGGTTCGATCCTGACTACCGGGGTGCTGCCTGTACAGAGTTTGTATGTTCTTCCCGTGACCGCATGGGTTTTCTCTGGGTGCTCCGGTTTCCTCCCACATTCCAAAGTCGCGCAGGTTTGTAGGTTAATTGGCTTGTGTAAACTGTAAATCGCCCCCAGTGCTCAAGTCAGAGCTAGTGTGTGGGGTTGATCGGTGGTCAGCGCGGATGCGGTAGGCCGAAGGTCCTGTTTCCACGCTGTATCTCTAAAGTAATCGAGACTAAGATCATCAGGCGAATGTGCTTCTCATATGAGCAGCTGCTGCCCCCAGTTTTGGGATGGCCAGGCATGGGTTTCATAATTTTCAGCAAGTCTAAAATAGTCCCAGGCAACAAACTGTTGAATCTCCTCTGCGTCCTGTAGCAATGTCGCACCTTCCCCATAGTGTAGCACCCTATGTATTTTGCCAGCTGAAACCTGACCAAAGTTTTCTCAAGTTGGAGCATAATCCACTACTTTTGTATTCAATGGTCCTATTAATGAAGATAGACACAAAAAGCTGGAGTAACTCAGCGGGACAGGTCGCATCTCTGGAGAGTAGGAATGGGTGACGTTTCAGCTGGAGACCCTTCTTCAGACTGGTTAGGGATAAGGGAAACAAGAAATATAGATGACGATGTAGAGAGATAATGATCAATGAATGCAGAACTCTCGACGGAAAGAGGAGAACTTCTTCAATACCTTGAGGAGATTTCGTAGTGGAGCAGACAAAATGTGTAGGAGAGCCCTATTAATGCAAGCCAGTACCCCATATGTCTTCTAACTATGTTATCTATCTGTATTTACACCTTCAAAGATCTCTGGACTTGTATTCCAGCACTTCTGTTCATCAGTGCTCCCTAGGACCCTACCGTTCATGGTTTATGTTCCAGCCTCATTAGTAGCCAACAATACATCGCTCGCATCAATCTGGTTTGACGCCATGGGCCAAAGAGGAAGAGATGTGACCAAGAGTAAGAGTCTGATATAAATGACTGTCCAGCCCAGTATTTTCTCCTGACCATCCTCCCCAACCACTATATTTATAAGGGTGATCACGATGGCGCAACGATAGAGTTGCTGCCTTATGAGCCTGTCCCACTTGGTGATTTTTTTAGGCAACTGCCCCCGACTGTCATAGGCGTAGCAGGTCGACGAAAAACCAGCGACGACCTACGTCATCCTGGCGACAACCTACGACAGCACCTACGCCAGGAGAAGTCAAGCTACGCTCATTGGCGTCAAACCCACTGTCGCCAAACCCAGCAGCAACCAGAAAGACGCTACAACCTTTTGCGCGACTGAGGAGACCACTCCCGGTGACCACCTGCGAACATGTGGCGAAAAAACTAGTCGCCTGTAGATGCCTAAAAAATCGCCTGAGTGGAACTGGCGCATTACAGTGAATGCAGCGCCAGAGACCCGGGTTCGATCCCAAGTACGAGTGCAGACTGTACAGAGTTTGTACGTTCTCCCCGTGATCTGCGTGGGTTTTCTCCTAGATCTTCGGTTTCCTCCCATACTCCAAAGGCGTCCATGTTTGTAGGCTAATTGGCTTGGTAAATGTAAAAATTGTCCCTAGTGGGTGCAGGATAGAGTTAATGTGCGGGGATCGCTGGTCGGCGTGGGGCGAAGGGCCTGTTTCCGTGCTGTATCTCTAAACTAAACTAAACCCCACATCTTCACCCCATTTCAGAGTGCAGTGAAATTTGCTCCTTACTATATGCCGACATTAGATATACCAGGATACTTGGGGGAATAAAGTGCTACAAAAGACAATCCTTTATAACCTGGGATAATAGTAGATGTGGAGAAATGTGCTGCTCTCAACAAGGCCCTCATGGAAACATTAAGCTTTGTGGAAAATCCGAGGAAAAGTGTGCAGAATTCTGGCAAATGTTAAATCAATTTTCTAAATGCACTCGGACAGGTACACTCTACCACTACCACACTAATCCATTTGGCTTGTGGCCCATTAAAAGTAGCAACTCATAAATACCACGCATTCTGCTTGGATTATATTTGGAGATTCTCACAGCTACTGTCGAGCTGGATACACAGCAAACAGTTCTGTCATATTTTTCAAGATAGTCTTTGTTCTTTTTTCCCCTTCATCTCAGAAGGCAGCAAGTAATAGGTGGCAATACAAAAAGACCAGGGAGGGTAGGATGTGCGGATTAACTAATCTAAGATATTTGACTCCTTGAAGGGAGAGGCGCTCTCCAAGGCCCAAGGTCTCCCCTCCCTAAAGTTCACGGCTGGTCTTCTCCTTTGTTCCTTTTCAATTATCTCTTTGTTCGCTCATCCACAATGCAGAGAATACACTGGAGTGTCTTCATCCTTTTTTGCATCAAGGTCACCTTCACTGCGGTTACTCACGCGTTCTGTGTTCCAAGCGGGAGATTTGACACGGTCTGCATCACTCTCTTGCACCGAGTAAACAAAAGCCTGGATCTTTGATCGTGCAATTAGTGAGTTTAGACATTATACTTCAGAGACACAGTGGGGAGTTGGGCCCTTTGGCTCACCGAGTCCGTGCCGACCAGCAATCGCCCCATACACTAGCACCAGCCTACACCCTCGGGACAATTTACAATTTGACCAAAGCCAATTAACCTACAAACGTCTTTGGAGAGTGGGAGGAAACTGGAGCACCCTGAGAAAACCCACCTGGTCACAGGGAGAACGTACAAACTGCCTACAGACAGCACCCGCGGTCAGAATCGAACCTGGGACTTTGGCGCTGCTAGCAGCTCTATCGATGCGCCACTGCGCCACCCATAAGTTACAGAACAGAGTATAATGGAGAATGAGGAGCAGATCGAGTTGGTATTGCAGGAAATGCAGCCTGCTGGCTGGTGAGATCAGTCAGTGGTCTTTCAGATGCTAAGCCTGGCAAATCAGACCTCCCTGGTGCACCACATCCTACCTGTCTCCCAAACGCTCCACCTATGTACCGGTTGTTTGATATTGGTAGTGTAGCTGCCACTGGAGGAACGTTCCAAACACCCTTCTGAGTGTGCAGGCATTCAAACGCACTTCTGTAGAAAGCTGTGATTTCCATTCTATCACGCTGGCACCCTTCCCTATCCAACGCAAAGTCTGAGCACCAGACCATCCGAGTGAGCATTAATGCTGCAACTTCTTCCTCTTTTCACACAAAGGGTGGTGGGTGTATGGAACAAGCTGCCAGAGGAAGTAGTTGAGGCTGGGACTATCCCACCGTTTAACAATTAGACAGGTACATGGATAGGGCAAGTTTGGAGCGATAGGGTCCAAGCGCAGGCATGTAGGACCAGTGTAGCTGCGACATGTAGGCCGGTGTGGGCAAGTTGGGCCGCTATTATGACTCTAATTCAGTAATACCAAATGCTCTGAATAAGGTCCATTCAGATCCAGGTAGCATTCTGTCCTCAAATGTCTCGTTCCTCAATGGCCATGCATAATGCATATTCTCCTATGCAGAGTTAGATAGAGCTCTTAAAGATAGCGGAGTCAAGGGATATGGGGAGAAGGCAGGAACGGGGTACTGATTGTGGATGATCAGCCATGATCACAGTGAATGGCGGTGCTGGCTCTAAGGGCCGAATGGCCTACTACTGCACCTATTGTCTATTGTCCTAAGGGTATGACAGAGGTCTGTTCCTGGCAACTGTTTGTAACCTGATCAGTTAAAAAGCAGTGGACTACCCAGTAATATCTTTAAATAGAAACAAAGGCCAGCCAAGGACAACATGTAGTTAAACTAGAGCTTCTATTCTATTATCTTCTATTTCCTTCCTTTAACAGACTTTCCCTTTCGCGTCCTGTCTCCTGTTCCCCTCTCGTGCCGTCTTGAAACCTCCAACTTTTCCCAGTTCTGACCAAAGGCCATCAACCCGAATCACAAATAAAAATGGAGTGCTGGAAACAGTTAGCAGATCAGACAGGATATAACTCTTTAGTGTCATAGAGAGAGTCATACTGCACGGAGACAGGCCCTTTGGCCCAACTGGTCCATGCTAACCAAGATGCTCCATCTAAGCTGGTCCCATTTGCCCACGTTTGGCCCATGTCCCTCTTATCACGTTCACATTGTGTACATGACACCATGTTCCAAATATTGTACTTGGGAAAAGAAGCAACTAAGGTCAATGTGTAAGAGAGAACTGCAGATGCTGTTTTAAATCAAAGGCAGACACAAAATGCTGGAGTAGCTCAGCGGGTCAAGCAGCATCTCTGGAGAGAAGGAATGTGTGACGTTTCGGGCCGAGACCCTTGTTCAGACTGATGTCAGGGTTGGGGGCGGGACAAAGATAGAATGTAGGCGGAGACAGTAAGACTAGTGGGAGAACTTGGAAAGGGAAGGGGATGGCGAGAGAAAGCAAGGGTTAGAGAAGTCAATGTTCATCGATCACTGAGTCTGCGCTTGGTCTCGCCTATGTAGAGAAGTTGACACCTGGAACAGAGGATACAGCAGATGAGGTTGGAAGAGGTGCAAGTGAACCTCTGCCTCATCTGGAAAGACTGTTTGGTTCCTTGGATGGAATCGAATGGGGATGTAAAGGGACAGGTGTTGCATCTCCTGCGGTTGCAGGGGAAAGTACCTGGGGAGGGGGTGATATTGGTGAGGAGGGACAAGTTGACCAGGGAGTTTCGGAGGGAACGGTCTCTGCGGAAAGCAGAAAGGGGTGGAGATGGGAAGATGTGGCCAGTAGTGGTATTCCATTGGAGGTGGCGAAAATGTTGGAGGATTATATGCTGTTCCCGTTGGAGGTGGCGAAAATGTTGGAGGATTATATGCTGTTCCCGTTGGAGGTGGCAAAAATGTTGGAGGATTATATGCTCTGTTGGAGGTGGCGAAAATGTTATTGACGAAGGTCAATAATACGGAGAAAACATTTGGAAACTGATATCTGTGTCCTTGCAGACTAAAGAAACTCGACTGTATTGGAAATCTACAATGGCATTGCACCTGAAAGTATTTTTGCCTTCAGTTGAGAATTTTCATTTTCTTTTAGCAATTGGCAGCTATCCCTGTGACCTCATTCATCAGTGATCAAGCCAAGAGTCTCTATGAGAAATATATTCGTTTCTGCTTTATCAAGGTCAGTCTATCGGTGTTAGCGCACTTTGATGCTGGTTGTTCAAGAAGAACAAAATACATGCATATTTCTGCAAACCTAGTTAGTACCATTGCTTAAAGTGCCTGTTTTTCCCTTTTTTTCTAACAGCAAGATAGAACGTTGGATTCAGCAGAAGCCATTCTGAAGAATTGGAAGTGAAGGCCTTACTCTCAATGAATCCCTGTCATTGTCACTAATGAACACATTAACTAGTGGTGGCCTCAAATTTATTTTCGGACATACTGATAATCTTCACTTCTTTGTTTCCTTAAAGCCTGAACGCATAGGTCAAGAAATGGAACGAACCGGCTGTTCTGTTAAACACTATTTGGATATGAAACGTCATCTTTTAGATTAGTGTAGTTTCTCACTACAGTGGCGCATAAGGTAAATAAAATATTACAGTCTTATACGGCAAACCTCATGAGTTGTGTCTCTGTCTCTACTTCCAATTGTTTCTGTAAACAGGACCATGAATCAATCTCGTCCCCCGCTACTCAATTGGGATCATTCCATTTTCTTTGTGCAAGGAATCAAAAGTCAAAAATCAAGTGTGTTTAATTGTCATATGCACCGTGAATGGAACAATGAAATTCTTACTTTTCTGCAGCTTTGTATGGATATTAACGTAACAACACAATAAAAAATTATACAGTTAGCAATAATACAAGTTATTAGTTATATTAGGTAACCAGACCATAATAGTGCAAGCTGATGTACAAAGTACAACTCATGCAAATTGCATGATAACGGCTTGCTGAGGTAGGGTTGCGGTCAGGGTTGTGCAGTGTAATTCAAGGGCCTGAGGATTGGTGAGTTGTTCTTGAACTTGGAGGTAACAGTACTCAGGCTTCTGTACCTACCTTAAATCTTCGCAGTGAGATGAGAGGGTGGTCAGGATGGTGTGGGTCTTTGATGATATTAGCAGCCAGCGGTAGGCTGATCATGTATATTGAAGCAACGCTTCCTGTAGATCCCTTCGATGGTGGGGAAAATCAATAGCTGTGACGGACCAGGCAATGTTCTCCACTTTATGCACTCTCCTCCATTCTTGGTTGTGTGGTAAAACCAGTCATTATGCACTCTGCTGTACACCTGGTACTCTGAATTGCCTCAAAGGAATGACTCCAACCAGAAAAATCATTTAAAATTTTGCACATTACGTTGAGTTTTAGCAGACTACCTTGATGCCACACAGTCATGTTTTGCCTTGATGTCGAAAGCAGTTACTCTCAACTCACATCACCTCTGGAATTCCGGTCTTTCGTGCTGTTTTTCTGGTTTATTTAGGCTACATACCATACGTGCTAAAAACCTACTGCCAAGCTGCATCAGAGGGAACTTACAAAAACTTAGGGTAATCTGCCATAGTGTTACGAAAGACACATCATATCTGTCCTGGTTATTTTTGAGTCATTGAAACAATGGTTTGTGCTGTGGATAAAGGGGAACTTACTAACACTTAGGTTTCCAGAAGGCATTTGACAAGGTGCTGTATCAAGTGTTATTGAGGAAAATAAGAGCTTATTATGCAGAAAGTAACATCTTGGCATGGACAGAAATTTGACTGGCTAACAGGATACAGAAGGTCAGCATAAATAGGCATTTCTCAGGTTGGCCAAATATAACATGTGGCGTGTAATAAGGATTAATGCTGGGTTCACAACCTCTTATGGCATATAAAAGATGAAGGCGCCAAAGACATGGTTCCTAGTTGCTAGTGGCACAAACACAGATAGGAAAGCAAGATATGAAGCGGACATGAAGAGGCAACAAAGTGATATAAATAGATTGAGTGTGTAAGCCAAGGTCTGGCTAATGGAGTACAATGTGGTTAAAAAATGGGAAATTGTTCACTTTGGCAGGAAGAGTGCAAACAAAACATTCAAATGATGAGAGTACAGCAAGTAATTTGGTAAACTAATAGAACATCTTTGTTTATTGTGAGGGGAACAGAATGCCAAGGGAGAGATTATGCAGCAGTTATATAAGATTACATCCAGAGTACTCTGTAAGAATGTTCGTGGAAGCATTTTAGAGCAGGTTTAGACTGATACTTTGCTTGATAGGGTTGAAAGGTTAGACGTGCTAGGCCTATATCCAAAGGTGAGAGGTGATTTGATTGAAGCATATGAGATCTTGAGGAGTCTTAACAGGATAGATGACTGAGGGGCCTGTTTCCATGCTGTATGATTCTATGGCTCAGTGAGATGGGGCAAGAATGTTTCCTCTTGTGGGTGAATTTAGAGCTAGGGGCTCACTTTAAAATAAGGGGTCACCCGTTTACATCCTGAGCACAGCACTCTCCGAGTCTCACGTCACTGGCCAGGATAATGTTAAATAATAGAACATAGAGGAAGCGGAAACCACTTTCGACCATTAGGGAGACTGACAAAAACCTCCGGGAACCGCACGGAAACCTTGGGTGGGGCGCAAAGTCTCCAGAGGTTTCCGTTCAGGTTTCCTAAGTGGGACAGGGGCATTAATGTGTGGGGATCACTGGTCGACGCGGACCTGGTGGGCAGAAAGACCCTGTTTCCGCGCTGTATCTCTAAAGCTAAAACTAAATTATTTGAGTCCACCAACAACAAAGGAATCAATCATGCCTGATCATTGTAAAAGAGCATGGGGAATGTGGGTTTCCCAGACACAGTGGAGGGCCTCTGCCTGAGGCTATGGGGAGAAGGCTGGAGGATGGGGTAACGAGGGAGATAGATCAGCCATGATTGAATGGCGGAGTAGACTTGATGGGCCGAATGGCCTAGATTTTGCTCCCATGATCTTTCCTCTGCATTTTGCCTCCCCTCCACAGCAGCGTTTAAGCTCTGTTGGTGCAGATTCCCAGTCGTATGACACAATAGCTATAATGGGTATGCAGAAGTCCCATCTGAGACTGAAGGGTCTCGACCTGAAATGTTTGAACATTTCCTCCCTTAATGCTGCTTGGCCTGCTGAATTCTTCCAGCAGAAATGGAACCGTTGAGGTATAATTTTCCACAGTGCTACTTTTCACATTTTGAGTACCTTGTACTCAATTTTATTAATATTTAGGAGTTATGCAGTGGGAGATATTGCTATATTTGGCATTGTTTAGCCACACCAACCTTCCTTCCGTGTGGCTTCCCCATCTACCATGGTTGACAAAGCCAATAATCACATCTCATCCATTTCCCATACCTTTGTTCTCACCCCCTCTGCTGGCCAGAACTAGGATAGAATTCCCCCGGTCCTCAACTACGAACCTCACAATTTGGGTCACTTTCCATCAGATTTCATCAATGGACAGATCTTTGCACCCCGTAATCAGTGTTCTGAGGAGACCATTCCTTGGTTCCCTCTTCCGTTTCAGCCAATCTCTTTCTCATTGTACTTTCCAATGCAACCACAGAATTTGTGACGTCCACTCTTTTATCTCAGCCATTCCCTCCATTCACAGTTCCCTTTTGCCTGGTCTCAATGCCTTCCGAATCTCAGACCAATCTGAAGCCCTCCTTCCTGCACCACCTGCATAACATTCTGTGAGTCACTTGTACCTCTTCCAATCCAGCGTAATCACATACGTTTGTCTCTTCTGCACTGGAGAAACAAAAGCAGGGATTGAGTAACAGCTTTGTTAAGCACCTCCATTCAATCCAGCCAGTACTTGCAATATCTTGTTGCAGATCCTCTACTGTTCTATTGTATATATTTTACTTGAGCAAAATTCCTTTTCATCCCATTAATGTTGGCCCTTACTAATCTAAACCTTTCAATACAAATGCCAGTCTTATCCCAGTGTTCCCTCATTGATGTTTGGCTGAAAACATTCACTTCAATTCCCAGCACTGGATTCAGCAACTGCCTTCTTCCCAGTTGGACCGGTCATACATAATCAAGGAATTGAATTGAATATTTCATTGTCACATATGAAATTCTTTGGTTGCATACCCAAGCTATGCTAATAGTCACCCATACGGGCTCTTACAAAGTTGCAACCACCCCCTCCACTGCAGCAGATCCCTCTTTGTTCTTCCCTTCCCCCCATCACAGCGTCCCCCCCCCCCCATTGTTCTTCCCCTTCCACCCTCACAGTTGCCCCCTCCATGCCGGGTCCTCCTTTGTTCCTTCCCTCGGCAGCGGCGTCCTCACTTCCACATGTCCGTGCTCGTCCGTCGGTTAGCGCCATCATAGACCGTCGCACCAACTGCTCTGCCGGGTCCTCTCCAGACGCCGACGCAGGTCCCAGCCGAGGGCTCCGTCGACCTATGCGCCGATGGCTGCGGGCTCCGTCAACCCACGAGGCCCGGGCAAGATCTCCTATCACTCCACCCATGCTTTCCATTTAGTCAGACTATCCCAATTGATATTTGGGTCGTCAAAGTCCCCCAACATCATCTACATGCACATCTCCAAAATGGCCCTGTGGATTTGCTCTTCTATTTCCCTTTTAGTACTTGAGACCCAGTGGAAGATACAGGTGAAGTTCAGGAAGATTGAAAGGTGGCTATTGTAGCACCGTTACTTAAATAGGTCAGCACGGAAAAGACAAGGAACCACAGACATCAGATGTGGCAACGTTATTGGAGGGCATTCTTAAAGATAGGATTTACTGGAATTTGGATAGACATGTATTGATTAGGGATAGTCAGCATGGCTTTGTGCGTAAAAATAGTATCTCACAAATCTGATAGTGTTTTGAATAAGTCACTGTAGGTGGGAATTTTGTGCTATACCTATACACTGTATCTGGCTTTACTAAGAGACAAAATAAAAACAACTCATAAATCAGTGGTGAGTCTATCGAACAAGTTGGTTTATTGAAGGCCTTAACAGTGCACACAACACTCTGAGAGAACCCAAAGTGTTTTCAAAGATTCACAGTACCTACAGCATTTTTATATTCGCATAACACAATATTCTCAAGACACAGTAGATTTGTCTACAAGACTTCTCAAGACTTGTAGATTTGAAATAATTCATTGATCAATGGCTCCGTTCATCTTTGTCTTTCCCCAAAGTTATCTTTAACCTTACATTTCCTGTTGTTTTGAAACTCTGCCTCTCATATACCTGACAAATAGATACCATAGATGTCAATATCCCTGCAGGAAGCATTGATGGAGTCTACTTATTAAAAAAGGCCCTTTTGGGAGACTTGCCTGCTAAACACAGTGGCAAAGAGCAGCTACAATCTCAAGGTTGCAACGGATAAGAACCTAGACAGAACTATCCCCCCCTCAATAGATAAGGAAACCTGCTTTTCATCAGTGTATTCGTTTTAGCCTTTTAAATAAGCTGTGCTGTGAAAACTTAATATATTCACACGTCTATTAATTAGCTTCCTAACATCCTATGTTGACCATTTTCCCCATCATGTTTACCCAGCATGGGAGCTCTCGGGTTAAATGGACTATAACCTATTCATCTTCATTATCATTTCTAAATTTCCGATAACAATCACAAAGAGGTTTCATGAGTGTATGGCATTGGATGTTGTGTCAATAGACTTAAGATAGGCCTTTGACAATGACCTGCATGATAAACTAATCTGGAAGATTAGATTGCATGGAAGCTAAAGTGAGCTAGCCAATTAGATACAACATTGTTTTAGAGGAAGGAGGCAAAGGGTGGTGGTGAAGAGTTGTTTTTCTGATTGGCCTGTGATAAGTGGAGTGCCACAGACCTCAGTACGAGGTCCACTGCTATTTGTTATATATATAATTACGATTTGGATGGCACTGGGATAAAAGTGGCCATCGTATCGCTAGGTAGGTTAGTAATGGAGAATGGTCAGATAAAAACTATCTGAAGACCATCTTCTGAAGTGGAAGAGGGCTAATGTTAAAATTGTTAGTAAATTTGCAGAGGATACCAACATTGGCGACTTAGTAGAAAATGAGGAAAGTTATTGAAATTTACAACAAGATCTAGATCAGTTGGGAAGGTGGGCCATATACTTGCCTTTTCCTCTAGTGGCTTTCCTTGTCTAGGAAAGAATAGCACAGTGACCCAGCTAGTAGAGCTGCTGCCTCACAGTGCCCGAGATCCGGGTTGGATCCTGACCTCGGGTGCTGTCTGGTTGGAGTTTGCATGTTCTCCCTGTGATCGCGTGGTTTCCTTCGGGTGCTCCAGTTACCTCCCACAACCCTAAGACGTAAGGGTTTGTAGCTTAATTGACCTCTGCAAATTGCCCCTAATGTGTCGGGAGTGGATGAAAAAGTGGGATAACATAAACTAGTGTGAATGGTGTTCAATGTTCGGCGTGGACTCAGAAGGCTGAGGGACTTGTTTCCATACTAAACTAAACACTGAAGCCATGGTCCAGATTTCAGTCTGTTAGTGTTATCATTCTGTTTTCCTGTGCTGAGTATTATTTTCAGAGTGGGACTCCAACGTTTTTAACGTCTATCTACTCTTCCAATGCCAAGGTGCCCCCCTGCTGGGGTGTCTGATTCAGGAAACTCTCAGCTGCCCTGTTGCTCTGCCATGACTTCAGTCGTTCTTGACCTGGGACATCCTGAGTTTGAGCTCAATCAGCTGGAAATATCTTCTGCACACATGGTCTCTCAATGGCACGTGCAATGTTCTGCAGTTCCCACACGTCTCAGAGGGATTGAAAAACAATAGGCCCCAGTTGCCCATACGTAATCTAGCCAAACATTCTGTTTCATCTTTCCAAATCCAGTTAGTACCTAACCTAAATTATTAATTTTAATTAATACTCTTGACCACCAGGTCGTAGGTTTTACTGTCTACTGCTCCCTCCCCTCAACCACTCGTTTTATAGGGAGGTTGCCCGTGACAGTGCAGCCGCACAGGGGGAGACAGGGCGGAGGGCGACCGTGACAGACAGCGCTGACCCCGAGGGGAGAGTAGGGGCTGTCCCGAGGGATGCGCTCCCTCGCCGCTTACACCTTGGTGCTCGGGTTCAGAGCAAAGATACTAACGCATTTGGTTCAGAGCGCTCAGTCACCCTCTACAATTATTTACAGTGCAAAAATTGACAATTTCGGCGTTTTTTAACAGGTAAGAAAGTACGTGTTTCATGTGTTAACAATGTATACCGGAGGCTGCCATGACCTCCAGAAGGATTGAGCTGCTCCGTGCGTCATGTTCTTTGACCTGATGACCTATGTGCAAGCCCGCCCTATAACAACAGGATTGAGCTGCTCCTTGCGTCACGCCCTTTGACCTGATGACCTTATGTGCAAGCCCGCCCTATAACAACAGAACAGTGTCTCGTCCTACACTGCATTCATTTTGTCTTTAGCACTTTGTTTGGCCAGAGCTGAGACAGCTATAACCCAATTGGTTGCTCTCTCATCTCCGAGTTATAAGGTTCATAGTCGTAGTGTCATACAGCATGGAAACAGGCCCTTCATCTCAACCTGCCCACGCCGACCAACATGCCATGTCTAGACTAGTTCCACCTGCCTGTATTTGGCCCATATACCTCTAATCCTATCCTATCCATGTACCTGTCTAAACGTTTCTTAAACATTGTGATGGCACCTGACTCAACTACCTCATGCTGCAGTTTGTTCCATAGCTCTACAACCCTTTGAGTAAATAAGTTGCTCCTCAAGTTCCTATTAAATCCTTTCCCCCTCATCTTAAAAAATGTAAAAAGCAGAATGTTTGTTAAACTTGTCATCAACTCCACCCAGAAGCTGGAGATGAAATATTAAGCCTGGCACTCAAATACAACAGAAAGATAATGTAATGTTAAGATGGAAACCTCAAGATCAGTTGTTAAACCAGGATCCAGTCTGCTCTCTCAGATCTTCAGAGACCTAGATGCCATTCAAGATGCTGCCTGGATTGGAGCAGTTCATTATTAGTGGAGATTGCAGAGGGCTGTGTTTATGTTACATTGGGTCGTGGAGGTTAAGTGATAACCTGATACTGGTACACAAAGTTATGAGGACAGAAAGGGTAGATAGTAAGAATTTTTTCTCCGTGGTGGAAGTGCCTTGGTTATGAGGCCATGCATTTAGAGAGGTACAAAGGGATGTTGTGATCTGAAGGGGGGGGGGGGGGAAGGGGGGTTTCTTGTGTGGTTGGAGTCTTGAAATTGCCTGAAGATGTGTTGAAGACAGATACTCTCACTATATTTAAAAAAGCATCAAGAAAATCATTTAAATCAAGGCATAGAAGAGTATGAACCTGATGTAGGTAAATATGATTAGCATGGATGGTTGCAAATAGTCAGAATGGATGTGGTGGACTGAAGGGCCTTTGTCTGTGCTGTATGATGTTATGACGCTATGATGTTATGGCACATTTAAAAATAACTTGATAAGCTGGAACCAAGAGAGCAATGGGCTGAAAGTTGGATTTTACTTCGGAGTCACGTGAGTGACTACGTGAAGAACCCCGTACAGCCGTTCGTGCGTCATTACGTCAGACGTTTTTCGTGCAGGCGACTGTGGAGCAGCTCAGCTCCTCCATGGTAAGTCTAAAAAAGTTGCAGGTAAGTGTTATTTTTTCTTACCTGTTCTAGGTCTCCTGCAGGAACCTCCGGGGTTTTTGCAGTGGATGTTCGCGATGACCGACGAGGGAACCAGCCTAGGGCTTTGGGGGGGGAAACCCTGGTCCGACCGCGGAAGCGGAGAGCTGGGAAAGTCGGGTTCGCGATCGGAGTCACTGATAACGCGGTCAGTGACTCCACAGGTTGGGTTCCCGGGTAGGGGAAACCCGAGAATAGTGCGGTTTTAGACCGCAGTAGTCCCTAGGGGATGGGGCTTAACGGACCTGAACGGTCTGCCTGGGTTCCCGGTGGAGGGGAAACTCAAGCATATGCGGTTCTAGACCGCAGTAGTCCCCAGGACATGGGGTTAAAATTAATTTAAATGGTTAAACTGGGTTCCCGGTGCAGGGGAAACCCAGGTATATGTGTGGTTCCCAGACCACAGTAGTCCCCAGCGCATGGGGTTAAGACAAACCTAAATGGTTAGGCTGGGTTCCCGGTGCAGGGGAAACCCAGGTATATGTGTGGTTCTCAGACCACAGTAGTCCCCAGGTAATGGGGTTAATTCACATAAATCATTAGCCTGCGTGCCAGGAGGGTACCGTGGGTATATATTTATATATATATATTATATTTATATGGATTCCTGGTGAGGGGAAATTCACCTATGGGGTTCCCAAACTACAATAATCCCCAGGATATGGGGACAACTGACAAAATAGTCAGTACAATTGGGAAAGTTGGGAGATTTCACCTCTGGGAATTAATTTAGAGAGCAGCACTTTTGGGAAGGGCTGCTTCATGGGAATGTCAAGTTATGGCAGTGCCAGCCTATGGGAAAGGCTGTGTCAGCAGTATCTTTGTTTAGGACTGCTAATGGGGATGCCAAGCTATGGTAGGCTAGCCTGATGGAGAGGCTGTGCCAGCAGTGCCTTTGCTCAGGACTGCTCATGGGGATGCCAAGCTATGGCAGGCAAGCCTATTGGAGAGGCTGTGCCAGCAGCACCTTTGATCAGGGCTGCTTATGGGGATACCAAACTATGGCAGGCTAGCCTATTGCAGAGGCGGTGCCAGCAGTACCTTTGCTCAGGACTGCTCTAAGGAAATGCCAAGTTATGGTAGGCTAGCCTATTGGAGAGGTTATGCCAGCAGCACCTTTGCTCAGGGCTGCTTGATGAGAATGCCAAATCTATGGCAAATACTGGGCTATGGGAAAGTCCGGGCCAGCAGCTACTTTGTTCGGGGCTGCTTCATGGGCACCAGGGGTACCTTGTTAGGGCTGCTTTATGGGAATAGCAGTTTAGTAGGGTATTCCCTTTCACAGTGATCATGGGGGGTGAGGAGGCATTGTTACGTTAAGGCAATATAACAGAATGATGACAAAAGTATTCAAAGTAAACTATACACAGTTTTAAAAGCGCTTGTGCTAAAATCCGCTGTCTAGTCTCAAACTATATTTGAGAAATTGGGCTCCTCTATCCAGTTAGATTAAGTCCTATCAAATAGATTTGTAGGATGTTGGGATTTACTTTTAGGTATTCAATTGGCCATGATGCCGGCCTGGGCAACAGATTGCAGTCAATAAGACTTTGGTAACAGTTGTTGGTATAAAACAGTTATAGTCGTTGGATTAATTGTTAAGTGCATAGATGCAATTCAGGTGTGTAAGTACCTGCAACAGTTATTTTGTTAAATGGTTAATTAGTAAGTGCCATCTAGGTCATTGTTAACGCCAGCTGAAATTAATAATGTCACGATGATGGACAAACAGTGTTCATTACTGCTCTAGTAGTTGTTAGGTAAACCTTTTATTCTATTGCAAATTGGTGCTAATGGCCTAAATGGGAAATGGTGTCAGCAGGGCTTTGTAGCAGGCCTGCTTTATGGCTCCCTCATGTAAGAGGTGAGCATGTGGGATTGGTATAGTTTAACGCCGAGTCTGAGGGTATAGCCATAGAGCATGCCCAAGAGATCGGGGCATGTGCCAGAGGTCTAGGCCTGGCAAGAAAGTTACCATCCCAAACACAATATGCAGTGAACACCGCTTTCAGGGGATATTACAGTTGGCTGCCGAATCTTCTATTCAGGTAAGACTTTTCCATAGGAGTAACCTGGAGGGCGAAGCACAAGCTATTGGAACAAGCAAGGTTTCATAGTTTTGGCAACAATGCATCCCATGTCTTTTT
Source organism: Raja brachyura (assembly GCA_963514005.1). Next base: position 88,965 of record CAUPSL010001056.1, read on the forward strand.
TGGCAGTAGCGGTTCACTGAAGTTGCTGGCAGCATGAAACCTGGCCAGAGGTTCCATGCACTGGACTTGTGCTACTCTACAATTAAGGGACCACTTGCAGTTTGGTAGGTGTATACTTAGTTATACAGTACAAATGATTGAGACATTATCAGCTACTTTGAACGGTAAATGTAAAATGTACAATATTGGTTTTCAAGCAGATTAGAGTGGACAGGTTCAGTATAAGGACCAAGATTGTCTTGCTAGACTGGCTCGGAAATCGGGCCACAGTTGCTATTTAAGGTAGTTACCAAGTAGCTGAAAGATCATCTCGAGTTTGGAGATGGAACAGATTTGCATGACTTGCCCAAAAAGTTCTGTTATTAGTATCAACTATTTATAGACTCTACGGGCATTGTATGGGCTATAGAGTGATTGGACAAATAAGCATATTGTCATGCTCATGTTCAGGTTGATGCATTGTGATGATGGCATATGTTAGTCACGAGGGTGTAATCGGTTAAAGAATCACTGGAATGGTTACATAGTTTTGTTGCCACAGGAGAATCATCAAGTGTGGGTAATGGCAACACAGAGTTGGTGTTGAATTGCACTGTATTATGAAATTCTGGTTCAATGGAACACCTAATATGAATATATGTATATGTGTATACATATGTATGTTGGTTTCATGTTTATTTCACTGGTTGCAAAATATTTGGCATAGCAGTGGTGAAAGATACATTCTCGCCAAAAGGAGCAGGAGGGTCTTTTATGGCTACCTCCATTTTGTCTCATCAATCAAGGTTTCAAATAAAGTCATTAAGAGGCTTTAAGTTCCTATTGTGTGATTATGCAAATTGATTCCCGATTTGTTGCAAATAATTATATAACCTTTTTGGTTATTTTAAACTTGAATTTGCTTGTTCAGCCTGAGGTTTCGGAAATCAGATGTTGCATGATAAACTCAAAGTTATGTTCTGCAGGTCTAACAAACTGCCTAAGGTTTGGGTTGTTACATCTATCCTTCTATGTGTTCAAAGTGTTTGCATAGCACCAAACGGCTGAATTTCTTTTCCAGGAGATGAAAGAGTTTGTTATGCTTATGTTCCATGGAAAATGGTATTGATTGCTAATGTTTCAAGTTCATGCTTAATGATTGTCTGTTACTTATGGAGTTATACGGCCATTAATTGGCTCGATGAGCTTCCTCATTGAATTGGCTGTAGCAAACGAGACTCACTCTGTCGGGTCCACACCGGTTATCAAGGGGTAGGATATCTTCAACATGGGTCCCAGGACCAGTATAATGCCATATGCGATGTTGATATTTGTGAACACTATTTCACCAGGAGGCAGCAACTATATCCTTAAATTTGGCTGGATTAGGTAGTTATCCTTCTGGCTCTGGTTTAGTGCAGCAGGTTCAGTCGCTAAATAATTGTGATGGTACAGGATGATAATGTCTGTAAATTATAATATATAATATGTTATAAAGACTTGAGCAGACCAGAAGGGGGTCAGGTCTCAAAATAGTCACAGGCATACCAGGGGACCTTTGATAAGGTAAGCACACATGTATACAACCATATGTCAAGGTCATCAAGAACCTTGGAGTTCTGGACTAGCAATGTTGTTAGTCACAAAGAATTTGGGAGAACGTATTGTTCATGGCATTCCAGATGAGGAAAACGGAGTTATGTTATGTACTAATGGATTCTGTTTCCAGATCTCATTCCACCAGGGCTGCTACAACATCAGCAGCAAGGGTATTTATGTTCCGCTGGGTCGCATTGTTGCGGCTGGAGTATGGTCCATCGAATGAATCTCCAAACATCTGTAATGACCCATTGGTGCACCAGGAGTATTGTTAACTCTATTTATGTTCTGGTTATATGTTCCATCTGGGTGAGAGATGGAAATATTATTGTTTCATTTAAACAGCATCAGCATGTTTTACATCTATGTTATGACTGTATGCATTATGAATGTTTTCCCTTCATTTGTCAATGAAGCAGCTGTGGTTGTGTATACTCGTTTCACACGGCATGAAATCACAGAGCCTTTGAAGTCTTCACGTAGTCACTCACGTGACTCCGAAGTAAAATAGTAAGATTAAACAAGAACTTACCAGTTTGAAGTTTGATCTTTATTTTATGAGGAGCTCGAGTTGAGGGACTACGTGCCCTCCGCTCCCAGCCCTCATAGATTTCATCTGGTAGTTCTAGTCTTTATCTTATATTATACTTCAGTTATTATTTGCTGTGATTTCACACCGTTGCTTTGAAGATTGACGCACGAACGGCTGTACGGGGTTCTTCACGTAGTCCCTCAACTCGACTCCTCATAAAATAAAGATCAAACTTCAAACTGGTAAGTTCTTGTTTAATCTTACTATTAATCAAAGGTTTTTTTTTTGGCCAGCACTGACATATTGGAGCGGATGTCTATATGAACTTCACTAAAGGCATTTGATCAGGTTCTGCATGGTTGGCTGCTCCAGAAGGGATCCAAGGTGAGCTCGCCAACTGATTAAAAAAAAACAAGGAACTGCAGATGCTGGTTTACAAAAAAAGACACAAAGTCACGGCTGCCAACATTGGGGTGAGATTAAGAGTGAGAAATTGCGAGTGAGCATAGCGACCGGGGAGGGAGGTGGGTGTTCCCCTCCCACAGTACGGAGCTTTTACACTTTTCAGCTTGAAATGATGCAATCTGGTGCATACTGTAGCGAGTCTTTTAACTTACACTTGGATGCAACATTTATGCTTTAAATTGGATTAGTTATGAATAAGGTTAGGCTAAATTACATTCCTAATTACATTCCACAATAGAGCCAAGCTCTGCTCAACAGGTTGCAGCACATGAATGACTATATTCATGTATGGAAATCAGATTATATTCATGCTGTTATGCATATATATATATATATAGAGAAAAACTCAGAGAAACAAAGCAAAAGTCAGACTTCCATCACTGTTCTGCACAAATAAATCATTCAACCTTGTTCAAGAAGGAACTGCAGATGTTGGAGAATCGAAGGTAGACAGAATTGCTGGAGAAACTCAGTGGGTGCGGCAGCATCTATGGAGCGAAGGAAATAGGCAACGTTTCGGGCCGAAACCCTTCTTCAGACGGTTTCAACCTTACCCTTTGAATATAGAAACAAGACGAAAATAATGCCACATATTCAATCATATATGGTTCAATGAAATTAATATATATAGGCAAAAATATGTATGGAAACAGGCCCTTCCGCCCATCAGGTCCACACTGACCAGCAATCTATCATACACCAATTCCATCCATCACGCCAGGGACAATTTACAGAAGCCAATTAACCTACAAACCTGCACTAATAATAAAATTATTTTTTCTGTAACTTATTTATAATGGTGTCACGTGAATAAAGATGAACACATGATTCTGATTTCTGCCCTTAGTTGGATAACACACATGTCCAGTCATTGTGTTTTATGGCTGGTTTTCAACCTCTTCAGGCTGAAGGTCTCGACTCAAAACATCACCCATTCTTTCTCTCCAGAGATGCTGCCTGTCCTGCTGAGTTTTTCTAGTTTTTAGTGTCTAACTTCAGCATCTGCAATTCCTTCCTACACTATTTGTTAAGCAAAACAGGTCCTATTCTCTTAATATAATTTTGTGATCAGCGTGAGAGCATGAGAATTTTGTGAAATGCGCGGGTCTCACGCTCAATGCGTGAGAGTTGGCAGCCTTGCTAATAATTCAAACATTTTATGCAAGTTCCAATTGTTCGGACAAAAATTACTTATTACTGCTTTATAACAGTTAAGTTACTTTAAGACCATTTCAGAAATTATGGCAGTCAACAAAAAATCAACTAACAAATTAAAGCAAACTAAAAAAAAATAACATGTTCCCTTTCCTGACTCTACCTCATAAGTACTTTAACGCTGTTAACAGAGAAAAGGGATATTAATCTCAAGAATCAATATGGTGAAAGTGAGGGCAATTTTGCTTAAATGGTCATTCTAAGCCCATTTAGATCTACATAGAGTCAGTTATACAACATGTACATGGCTGGCCCAATTTGTCCATACTGATCAAGTTGGCATTCTGTGTGCCCAGGGACTGGCTGCCGTTCCCAGATCAGCTCGAGTCCCAAGGACTGGCCGCAGTTCCCAGGTCAGCTCGCCTGCAACAGAATGAGTAGTGGGCGGGGAAGGTATTGAGAGGGAGAAGAAGGAAGAGAGAGAGGTTGAATTGAAGCAACTTGCAGTGAGAGCATTGCTGTTTTTGCTGCCCGCTATTGTTGAGGGGAAGGGGTGGTCGTGGCTTCTGTTCCAGGTCGGGACCCCGTGAAAACGAATTGAAAAAAAAAACGAGTTTTTTCGGGTTACGGGTCCGAACCCTGTCCTAGATGCTTGGCCTCATTGTGGTCGTCGTTACCCCCCCCCCCCCCCCCCCCATGTTTGACAACTGCTTCACTTGGTTGTTGTTGTCGGCAGCTGCACATTCGAC
>CAUPSL010001058.1:0-38274 GCA_963514005.1 Raja brachyura
ACACCCGCATTAATCAAGAATTTATCCAGATCTGCCTTAAATATATCCACTGACTTGGCCTCCACAGGCTGTAGTGACCCGATCCCACCCGACCCCGTGCCCATTAACCCCCCCCAGGTGACCTGTGACCCATGGCCAGCACGGATGGCCCCTGACCACCTCTCCCTCCTTCCTCACTGAGTGACCTGTGACCTGTCCAGCTCCCAGGGTCACCCCCTCACTCCCCTCCCCCCCGCAAGTGAGCCGTGACCCCTCACCCCCTCTAAGTGACCTGTGACCTCTCCCCCTTGCTCCCAGCTGATCCGTGACTTCTCATCTCACGAGCGACCCGTCCTTGACCCGTGTGCTTGTGCGTGTCCGCGGTCTGACCCGTGTCCAGCCCGCTACCGTGTACATTGCGTGTGCGTGTCCGTGTTCTGACGTGTGTCGGTGCGTGTGCGTGTCTGTATTAACATAGAAACATAGACACATAGAAAATAGGTGCAGGAGGAGGCCATTCTGCCCTTCGAGCCAGCACCGCCATTCATTGTGATCATGGCTGATCGTCCCCAATCAATAACCCGTGCCTGCCTTCTCCCCATATCCCTTGACCCCACCAGCCCCTAGAGCTCTATCTAACTCTCTCTTAAATCCATCCAGTGATTTGGCCTCCACCGCCCTCTGTGGCAGGGAATTCCACAAATTCACAACTCTATGGGTGAAAAGTTTTTTCTCACCTCAGTGTTCTGACGTGTGTCTGTGCGTGTGCGTGTTCTGACGCATGTCTATGCGTGTACAGTGCGTGTTCTGACCCGTGTCTCTCTCTCTCTCCTCCTGCCAGGTCTGGTTCCAGAACCGCCGCGCCCGTTACAGCCGCCAGTCGGCCGGGAGCCGCCCCCGTCTTTGCCCGACCCCCCCGCTCCCCGTCACCCCCTCCCCCGCCCCTCCCCGCCACCCCTCGGGCACCCTGCACTACCCGGGCCCCCTCCCCTCCCCCTCCCCCTGCTCCTGTCGACGGCCCCTGGGGGACATGGGCCAGGCCGGGGCCCCCCTCCCCCGTGGCGCCACCCCTCTCCACCACTGGGACCCCCCCAAACCAGAGCCTGCCTCTCCCGCCACCCCCCACCTCCCCTGCGGCCCGGGGCAGCCCCAGGGCTGGTGGTCCTGCCCCTGGGCCCCCCTCCCCCCCTCACCCCACCCCCGCTACCCCGTGGATGAAATCGAGGTGGACTTCACACTGGCCGACTTCAACATGGCCGCCGAGCTTGACCTCTCCCAGGCCCTGTGACCCTTGACCTCCCTTCTGCCCTCTTCCCCCCCCCCCCCCCCCGTCTCAACCACCCCCCCCCCCCCCCCCCCCCCACCCAACCCAGAGTTACATCTCACTGGCGGCAAGTTCCGGAAATATCCGGAAGATTCGGACGCCTGGATCCGAGGAGGTGTCTCTGTTTAACGTGTGGGGGACACAGAGTAGAACAGGCCTCAGGCCTGTGTCGGTGCCGAGGAGTGTGTGTGCGTGCGTGCGTGAGACCGGTCGGTGGAGAGGAAGCTACACTTTTATCCTTCTCAACGAGGACCTTATTCAGTAATCACACTTTACAGTGAACCAGAACGCACAAAGACCTACGATCGTCACGTTACATCGGGGCAACCGTTGCAATACAATGGTGACATCTTCATCTACAACACGCCCGACTCCCCCGCGGCGACCAGCGTTCACGGAAGTCCTCCACAGTCCCCCCGTGGGCACCGCGTGTGTGCGTGTTCCCGCTCCAGGGACACCCGGGCCCGGAAGAGGGACAGGCAGCTCTGGTGCGACCATCGGCCTGGACCCGCGAACGGCCATCTTGGTTAGGCCTAGGAGAAAAACGGCATGGAGACCGGCCTCCACCCTCATTCCCCCACTCCCAGCCCTTGTGCCCAAACACCAAAAACCCTGGGGCTAACATCCAACCGAAACTTGAGGGGGAACCCCCTTCAGATATTGGTAGAGGGAGCTTCTCTGTGTGTCTGGAGGAGTGGGTGACGGGGCAGTGTGGAGGGTCCTTAAGAATTCGGAAAGTGTAACAAAGGGGTCTTCTACTGGGGGGGGGGTGACATCCAAACCTCCCCTCCCCTCCCCCCCCCTTTGATGGGCCTGGTGATCTCAATTGCTGCCATGCACAGCTATTTATTTATTTAATATTTAAAGACAATTTTTTTTGTTGTGAAAATGCTGAAAGTAATTGGGTCTTGACCCCAGTCCCCCTCCCTCTCCCACCTACTTTGACCCAAAGGTTAAAAGTTATATTTCCTACTGAGGTCATACAGTGTGGAAACAGGCCCTTCGGCCCAACTTGCCCATGCCGACCAGTCTGCTGTGCGAGTGCCACAAGGCCTGAAGACATGGGAGCAGAATTAGACCATCGAGTCTGCTCTGCCGTTCGATCGTGGCTGATTTATCTGTCCCAACCCCTACATCCAGCTCGACCCACCCCCCCCCCCCCCCCCCCCACGATGAAATATAGAACTGCAGATGCTGGTTATTACTCAAAAACACACAAAGTGCCGGAGTAACTCAGCGGATCCGGCAAGCATCTCTGGAGAACATGGATGGGTGACGTTTCGGATCGAGACCCTTCTTCAGACTGAACATGGTTGGGTGACGTTTCGGGTCGAGACCCTTCCTCAGACTGAACGTGGAGAGCTGACGTTTCAGGTCGAGACCCTTCCTCAGAAGGAATGGACAATTAAGCTCAGGAGATTTTTCGGGGGAGTAAAGGAGAGGGGAGGGGGGAGGAATCTGTGCCGCTATACCTGCGCTGTGGGCTTGTGATGGGGTGGGCGAGAGTGGAGGGTGTGTGGGGGGGGGGAGGGAGGCCTTGGTTAGTGAGGCCTTGCGCGGTTGTATATCTAACTCTCGCCATCCAACTAAACCACTGGATGGCCTGACTTTGTGGGGGTTGAGGGAGGGGGAGTTGGGGGAGGTTTTTCGATGACTGTACAAAGATAATTTATGATTTTAATAAAATGTTAATATAAATAATCAATAGTTTTTAGATGTCAATTTTATTATGCGCGGTCGGTGAAAATATAGACAACAGGTGCAGGAGTAGGCCATTCGGCCCTTCGAGCCAGCACCGCCATTCAATGTGACCATGGCTGATCATCCCCAATCAGTACCCCGTTCCTGCCTTCTCCCCATATCCCCTGACTCCGCCATCTTTAAGAGCCCTATCGAGCTCCCTCTTGAAAGTATCCAGAGAACCGGCCTCCACCGCCCTCTGAGGCAGAGAATTCCACAGACTCACCGCTCTCTGTGTGAAGAAGTGTTTCCTCGTCTCCGTTCTAAATGGCCGACCCCTTATTCTTAAACTGTGTGTGTGGCCCCTGGTTCTGGACTCCCCCAACATCGGGAACATGTTTCCTGCCTCTAACATGTCCAAGCCCTTAACAATCTTATATGTTTCAATGAGATCCCCTCTCATCCTTCTAAACTCCAGAGTGTACAAGCCCAGCTGCTCCATTCTCTCAGTATATGACTGTCCCGCCATCCCGGGAATTAAACTTGTAAACCTACGCTGCACTCCCTCAATAGCAAGAATGTCCTTCCTCAAATTAGGGGACCAAAACTGCGCACAATACACCAGGTGTGGTCTCACTAGGGCCCTGTACAACCGCAGAAGGACCTCTTTGCTCCTATATTCGATTCCTCTTGTTATGAAGGCCAACATGCCATTTGCTTTCTTCACTGCCTGCTGTACCTGCATGCTTACTTTCATAGACTGATGTACAAGGACCCCCAGATCCCGTTGTACTTCCCCTTTTCCCAACTTGATGCCATTTAGATAATAATCTGCCTTCCTGTTTTTGCCACCAAAGTGGATAACCTCACATTTATCCGCATTAAACTGCATCTGCCATGGGGATTAACTGGACTGTGGAATACGTGTCCTCACTCGGGGTGGGGGTGTCCTGAGGCTGAGTGGTGTCGCTTGTGGGTGAGGTATAGGGGAGGGAGGGAGGGAAGGGTGTGGGAGAGGGAGGGTGAGCAGCGGGAAGACTGGGAGTTGCAGGGTGGCGTAGTGGGTAAAGGCGCTGGCTCACGGTGCGGGGGACCCAGGTTCGATCCCCACCTCTGGTGTGTGTGTGTGTGTGTGTGTGTGTGTGTGTGTGTCTGTCTGTCTGTCTGTCTGTGTGTGTGTGTGTGTCTGTCTGTCTGTCTGTGTGTGTCTGTGTGTGTGTGTGAATGTCTGGCGATGTTTGTCAGTGTATGCGCCTGTGTGCGCTTGTGTGTGTCTGTCTGTCTGTTTGTGTGTGTGAGTGTGAGTGTGTGTGTCTGTCTGTTTGTGAACGTGTGTGTGCGCGTGTGTGTGCGCTGTGTGCGTGTGTGCGCGCGCGTGTATGCGTGCCTGTGTGCGCTGTGTGCGTGTGTGTGCGTCATTGTGTGTGCCATCCTGTGTAGAGGGAGAGAGAGAGAGAGTGGCCGAGAAAAACTGGAGAACGATGATGTGGAAGGAGGGAGGAGAAAGGAGAGGGAGGGAGATAGGGAGGAGAGAAGGCAGAGAGAGTGAGGGAGAAGGGCAGAGAGGGAGGGTGGGAGGAGAGGAAAGAGAGAGAGAGAGGAAGAAGAGAGGGCAGAGAGAAAGAGGGGGAGGGAGGAGGGAGCAGAGAAGAGAAAGGCAGGGAGAGGCAGGGGGTGGAGCAGTGTTGGACAGTGGTAGACTGGGTCCACAGTCTGTGTCCACTTCATTGCTGTTGACCTCTTTGCCCAGGAGCCCATTGACCAGGGTATGGAGGTCAGAGTCTGGTGCGGAAGGGGGGACCCATAACTTGGACGGAAGTTTTGCCCCGAGGGTTGGTCAGCCCCTAACCTGCCCCCCAACCACCCACTGGGCCCATGGCGGGTGTGGAGGACCCGCGTACCCCAGCGCCGGGTCAGTTAATCGTGTTGGTTCGTCAAGATATCAGTGAATAAAAAAAGGTTGATAAAATCACATCCCTCTACAAGTCTCCTTTCATTTTACATTTTGTTATTTGTATTGCAGTTTGTCTCGGCATCTCTCCCTATATTTCACATTTTCACATGTTATAGGAGTAGAATGAGGCCATTCGGCCCATCAAGTCCACTCCGCTATTCAATCACGGCTGATCTATCTCTCCCTCCTAATCCCATTCCCCTGCCTTCTGCCCGTAACCCCTGACACCCGTTCTAATCACAAATTTGTCCATCTCTGCCTTCAAAATATCCACCGACTTGTGGCCTCCACCGCCCTATCTGGCAATGAGTTCCACAGATTCACCACCCTCTGATTAAAGAAATTCCTCCTCACCTCCTTTCTAAAAGAGCGCCCTTTAATTCTGAGGCTGTGCCCTCTAGTCCTGGACTCTCCCACCAGTGGAAACATCCTCTCCACATCCACTCTATCCGGGCCTTTCACAATTCTGTAAGTTTCAATGAGGTCCCTCCCTCATCCTTCTAAACTCCAGCGAGTACAGGCCCAGCGCCGACAGACGCTCATCGTACGTTAACCCACACATTCCTGGGATCGTTCTGTTAAACCTTCTCTGGACCCTCTCCAGAGCTGGCGCATCCTTCCTCAGATATGGGGCCCAAAACTGCTCACAATACTCCAAATGAGGCCTGACCAGCGCCTTATACAGCCTCAGCGTTACTTCTCTTTGGAAGGATTACGGGGCCAAACATGGGCAGTTGGTCGGCGTGGGCAAGTTGAGCTGAAAGTCCTGTTTCCACTCAGTGCGACTGTGGACTGGTGAATCTGTGGAATTCTTTGCCACAGGAGGCCAAGTCAGTGGATATATTTAAGGCAGAGATAGACAGATTCTTGATTAGTGCGGGTGTCAGGGGTTATGGGGAGAAGGCAGGAGAATGGGGTTGGGAGGGAGAGATAGATCAGACATGATTGAATGGTGGAGTAGACTCGATGGGCCGAATGGCCTAATTCTGCTCCTATCACTTATGACCTTATGAATAGACTTCAGACTCAAGATGCAGCATGGAAACAAGCCCTCGTGACCTTAATGTCAAGAATCAAGAGTGAATAGTTGACATCCGCACGAACCATGAAACAATGAGATTCCTACCTGCAGCACTGCGCACCATGGATGAGGTCAGCACGGTGGCGCAGCGGGTAGAGCTGCTGCCTCACAGCGCCAGAGGCCCGGGTTCGATCCCGTGACCATGTGGGTTTTCTCCGGGTGCTCCGGTTTCCTCCCACAGTCCAGACATGTACAGACAGGATTGTAGGTTAATTGGCTTCTGTAAGTTGTCTCTAACGTGTAGGGAGTGAATGAGAAGGTAGGGTGATGTAGAACTAGTGTGAACGGGCGATCAATGCTCGCCGGGGATGAAGTGGATCGGAAGAAGGGTCCCGACCCGAAACATCACCTGTCCACGTTCTCCAGAGATGCTGCCCGACCCACTGAGTCACTCCAGCACTTTGTGTGTCTATCGGTAGGCCGATGGGCCTGTTTCCGCTCTGCATCTCTCGACTTTAAACTCTAAATTAGTCAGGCAGATCTTCAAAGTCTTGCTGAATTCCCCTCATCAACTCTTTTCCCTCCAAGTCATTGAAAGTAGGCATGCAGGTGCAGCAGGCAGTGAAGAAAGCGAATGGTATGTTGGCATTCATAGCAAAAGGATTTGAGTACAAGAGCAGGGAGGTTCTACTGTAGTTGTACAGGGTCTTGGTGAGGCCACACCTGGAGTATTGTGTACAGTTTTAGTCTCCTAATCTGAGGAAAGACATTCTTGCCATAGAGGGAGTACAGAAAAGGTTCACCAGACTGATTCCTGGGATGGCAGGACTTCCATATGAAGAAAGATTGGATAGACTCGGCTTGTACTCGCTGGAATTTAGGAGATTGAGGGGGGATCTTATAGAGGCTTACAAAATTCTTAAGGGGTTGGACAGGCTAGATGCAGGAAGATTGTTCCTGATGTTGGGGAAGTCCAGAACAAGCGGTCACAGTTTAAGGATAAGGGGGAAGTCTTTTAGGACCGAGATGAGAAGATCTTTTTTCACACAGAGAGTGGTGAGTCTGTGGAATTCTCTGCCACAGAAGGTATTTGAGGCCAGCTCATTGGCTATATTTAAGAGGGAGCTAGATGTGGCCCTTGTGCTAAAGGGATCAGGGGGTATGGAGAGAAGGCAGGTACGGGATACTGAGTTGGATGATCAGCCATGATCATATTGAATGGCGGTGCAGGCTCGAAGGGCCGAATGGCCTACTCCTGCACCTATTTTCTATGTTTCTATGATTCTATAAGTGTGGTCAGATTTTTCTCCCCCCCCACCCCAATGGTCTTCCTGTCAGTTATATCAGTCAAAAAGATAGACACAAAATGGTGGAGTAACTCAGCGGGACAGGCAGCGTCTCTGGAGAGATGGTGACGGTTCAGGTCGAGACCCTTCTTCGGACTCTACTAAACCCATGAATGAGTGGAGGCCTGGAAAACGGAAGCCGTTGAAGAGATGAAGGGCGTGTGAGGTCCCGCGGACGTAGGTCAGGATGGAGTGGACGGAGGGGGAAAGGATGGGCACAGTTCAGAGTCTCTCTGAGGATCCTTCGGTCCTTCTACTCTGGGGCGGTAGAAGGCATCTTGTCCGGTATCATCTCGATCTGGTTTGGGAACAGCTCTGCCCAGGGCAGGAAGGCTCTGCAGAGGGTAGTGCGTTCGGCCGAACCCACTGCGGGAACTACACTCGCCCCCCTGCAGGACCGATACACCAGGAGGTGCAGATCCAGAGCCAGCAACATTATGGGGGACCCCTTCCCCCCCAGCAACGGACTGTTCCAGCTGCTACGGTCGGGCAAACGCCTCCGTTATCACGTTGTTTAAAACAGAGGATGAGGAGGAGTTTCTTTCCAGAGGCCGTCAGGACTGTAAACTCTGATCTCTAATTTACTGTTGTGTATTTTTTTAATGTAAATACTGGTTCTGTTCTGTTGTTCTTTAGTCTTTGCACAATCCCGCAGGCATCGCCACTTTTCATTTCACTGCACATCTTGTATGGGTATGTGACAAATAAAGTTGGCTTCACTTGACCTGACTTGGAATCGAGCTGACACAAAAAGCTGGAGAAACTCAGCGGGGGCAGCAGCATCTAAGGAGCGAAGGAGATAGGCGACATTTCGGGTCGAGACCCTTCTTCGAGGTGCGTGGAAATGAATTCGGTGGTAGTAAAAATGAGGGTGTGGTATCACTCATTATATTAGATAGTTCTCTTCACTCATTTCTTCAGCCAGTGGTTAAACTGAAGGCAGACACAAAGTGCTGGAGTAACTCAGCGGGACAGGCAGCATATCTGGAGAGAAGGAAAGGGCGACGTTTCGGGTCAGGACCCTTCTTCAGACTGAAGTCTCGACCCGAAACGTCGCCCATTCCTTCTCTCCGGAGACACTGCCTTGTCTTGCTGAGTTATAGCCCTGTCCCACGGTACGAGTTCATTCCAAGAGCTCTCCCGAGTTTAAAAAAAAAATCAAACTCGTGGTAAGTACGGAGAATGAGCGTAGCGGGTACGTCGGTGCTCGGGGACGTCTCTTAGCGGCTCGTAGCGCTAACGGCAGGTACTCGGGAAGACTCGCTAACGGCAGGTAAGCTCGGGAAGACTCGTGAAGATTTTTCAACGTGATGAAAAATGTCCACGAGAGCCCCGAGTACCGACGAGCGGCCATTACCGTAAATCTCCGAGTTCGAATCAGGGCAACCTCGGGAGAGCTCTTGGAATGAACTCGTACCGTGGGACAGGGGTTTTACTCGGCATTTTGTGTCCGTGTCAAGTCTATTGATTCTGCAATTAACTTCCCCCCCCATCCTGTAGGGGGCGCTTCCCTGCTTCTCTCTTTCACTCCCATTGACCGGCTGCCATAAGCCCTCCCGTCCTGTGGGGGGTGCGAACAGTTCCTCCCCCATCACTCCCATTGCCCGGTGGTCATTGACCCTCCCAGCCTGCAGGGAGCGCTTACCCTCCCTCTCCCATTCACTCCCATTACCTTCAATCCATGAGCCCTCCCAGGCTGTAGGGGACGCTCTCACCCTACTTGCATTAATTCCCATTGCCCAGTGGTCATTTATCCTCCCACCCTGCAGGGGGCGCATTCATCCTACTGACGCACTCACCCCCCCCCATTCACTCCCATTGATCGGCTGCCATAGGCCCTCCCGTCCTGTGGGGGTCGCTCTTCCCCCTCTGCCATTCACTCCAATTGTCTGCAGTTCCTGAGCCCCCCCGTCCTGCAGGAGTCGCTTTCCCCCTCCCTCCATTCACTCCCATTGCCCTGTGGTCATTGACCCTCCCAGCCTTCAGGAGGCGCACTCCCCCCTCCTCCCATCGCCTGCAGTTCCTGAGCCCTCCCGTCCTGCAGGGATGCTGACCCTCCCTCTCCCATTGACACCCATTGACCTACCTGCCATTGACCCTCCCGCCCTGCAGGGGGCGCTCCCCCCTCCCTCCATTCACTCCCATTGCCCAGTGGTCATTGGTCCTCCAGTCCAGTAGGGGCAACTCTCCCCTCCTATTCACTCCCATTATCTTCAGTCCATTGAATGGTGGAGTAGACCTGATAGGCCGAATGGCCTCGCTCTCCCCGGTCCTCCATTCACTCCCATTGCCTTCAAACCATGAGCTCTCCCGCCCTGCAGGGGGCGCTCCCCCCTCTCCCATTCACTCCCATTACTTTCAATCCATGGACCCTCTCGCCCTGCAGGGGGCGCTCCTCCCCTCCGTCCATTCACTCTCATTACCCGGCTGCCATGAACCCTCCCGTCCTGCGGGGAGTGCACACCTCCCTCTCCCGTTCACTCCCATTACCTTCAATCCATGAGTCCTCTAGTCCTGCAGGGGGGCGCTCTCCCCTCCCTCCTATTCACTCCCATTATCTTCAGTCAATTGAATGGTGGAGTAGACTTGGGGGTTACACAAAAAGCTGGAGAAACTCAGCGGGTGCAGCAGCATCTAAGGGGCGAAGGAGATAGGCGACGTTTCGGGTCGAGACCCTTCTTCAGACTGAAGAAGGGTCTCGACCCGAAACGTCGCCTATCTCCTTCGCCCCTTAGATGCTGCTGCACCCGCTGAGTTTCTCCAGCTTTTTGTGTAACCCTCGATTCTCCAGCATCTGCAGTTCCTTCTTTAACACGGTGGAGTAGACTTGATGGGCCGAATGGCCTCGCTCTCCCCGGCCCCCTCCATCCACTCCCATTGCCCGGTGGTCATTGACCCTCCCGTCCTGCAGGGGGCGCTCCCCTCCCTCTCCCATTCACTCCCATCACCTTCAAACCATGAACCCTCCCGCCCTGCAGGGGGAGCTCTCCCCTTCCCCCCATTCACTCCCATTGCCCTGTGGTCATTGACCCTCCCAGCCTTCAGGAGGCGCACTCCCCCCTCCTCCCATCGCCTGCAGTTCCTGAGCCCTCCCGTCCTGCAGGGATGCTGACCCTCCCTCTCCCATTGACACCCATTGACCTACCTGCCATTGACCCTCCCGCCCTGCAGGGGGCGCTCCCTCCTCCCTCCATTCACTCCCATTGCCCAGTGGTCATTGGTCCTCCAGTCAAGTAGGGGCAACTCTCCCCTCCTATTCACTCCCATTATCTTCAGTCCATTGAATGGTGGAGTAGACCTGATAGGCCGAATGGCCTCGCTCTCCCCGGTCCTCCATTCACTCCCATCACCTTCAAACCATGAGCTCTCCCGCCCTGCAGGGGGAGCTCTCCCCTTCCCCCCATTCACTCCCATTGCCCAGTGGTCATTTACCCTCCCGCCCTGCAGGGGGCACTCCCCCCTTCCCTCCATTCACTCCCATTGCCATGAACCCTCCCGTCCTGCAGGGGCCGCTCTCCCCTCCTCCTATTCACTCCCATTATCTTTAATCCATGAGTCCTCCCCTCCTCCTTCCACTCCCATTACCCAGTGGTCATTGACCCTCCCGCCCTGCAGGGGGCGCTCCCCGCCCCCTCCCATCCATTCCCATTGCCCAGTGATCATTGATCCTCCCGCCCTGCAGGGGGCGCTCCCCGCCCTCTCCCATCCACTCCCATTGCCCAGTGGTCATGGACCCTCCCGCCCTGCAGGGGGCGCACCCCGCCCTCTCCCATCCACTCCCATTGCCCAGTGGTCATGGACCCTCCCGCCCTGCAGGGGGCGCTCCCCTCCCTCTCCCATCCACTCCCATTGCCCGGCTGCCATGGACCCTCCCGCCCTGCAGGGGGCGCCCCCCGCCCTCTCCCATCCACTCTCATTGCCCAGTGGTCATGGACCCTCCCGCCCTGCAGGGGGCGCTCCCCGCCCCTCCCATCCACTCCCATTGCCCAGTGGTCATTGACCCTCCCGCCCTGCAGGGGGCGCTCCCCTCCCTCTCCCATCCACTCCCATTGCCCAGTGGTCATGGACCCTCCCGCCCTGCAGGGGGCGCACCCCGCCCTCTCCCATCCACTCCCATTGCCCAGTGGTCATGGACCCTCCCGCCCTGCAGGGGGCGCTCCCCTCCCTCTCCCATCCACTCCCATTGCCCGGCTGCCATGGACCCTCCCGCCCTGCAGGGGGCGCTCCCCGCCCTCTCCCATCCACTCCCATTGCCCGGCTGCCATGGACCATCCCCGCCGCCAGGGGGGAGGTTGGGGAGGGGATGTCCGCGGGGCCGCGCATGCGCCCGGGCAGATCCGCCGTGACAGTGATGGCGGGCGGCCGCTTGTTTACCCTCTGACCGCCCGCCCCTCTCATCCTCCTCTCTGTCTCCGTCTCTCTCCCTGTCTCCCCCCTCCCCCCCCCCCCTGGGCCCGGGGCTGGGCCTCTCCCCTCTCTCCACCCCCCGCACACCGGCCGCGCTGGGCGATGCTGGGGATAAGATGTCATGGCTGTTCCCCTGGTCGAGCTCCATCAAGAAGCGGGCCTGCCGCTACCTGCTGCAGCACTACCTGGGGCACTTCCTGGAGGAGAGACTCACCCTCCAGCAGCTCAGCCTCGACCTGTACAACGGCAGCGGCCGCCTCCGCGACGTGCAGCTCGACGTGTGGGTAAGAACGAGAGAGGCCAGTGTGGCTGCCAGTGAATCCGGCAGGCAGGCAGGCAGGCAGGCAGGCAATGGGTAACACCACTCTGCTGGGGCAGGGGGCTGATCTAACATGGGGGCAGGGCGGAGACCCCTCAAAGCAATGTGGCATTGTGCAATGATTAACCCTACTCTGCTGGGGCAGGGGGCAGATCTATCATGGACAGGGTACAGATCTAACATGGGGACAGGGTACAGATCTAACATGGGGTCAGGGTGCAGATCTAACATGGGGTCAGGGTGCAGAGCACAACCGTCAAAGCAATGTGGCATTGTGCAATGATTAACCCTACTCTACTGGGGCAGGGGGCAGATCTATCATGGACAGGGGACAGATCTAACATGGACAGGGGACAGATCTAACATGGGGTCAGGGTGCAGATCTAACATGGACAGGGTACAGATCTAACATGGGGTCAGGGTGCAGATCTAACATGGACAGGGTACAGATCTAACATGGACAGGGTACAGATCTAACATGGGGTCAGGGTGCAGATCTAACATGGACAGGGTACAGATCTAACATGGACAGGGTACAGATCTAACATGGGGTCAGGGTGCAGATCTAACATGGACAGGGTACAGATCTAACATGGACAGGGGACAGATCTAACATGGACAGGGTGCAGATCTAACATGGGGTCAGGGTGTAGAGCACAACCGTCAAAGCAATGTGGCATTGTGCAACAATTAACACCACTCTGCTGGGACAGGGGGCAGATCTAACATGGACATGGTACAAATCTAACATGGACAGGGTACAGATCTAACATGGGGTCAGGGTGCTGATCTAACATGGGGACAGGGTGCAGATCTAACATGGACAGGGGACAGATCTAACATGGACAGGGGACAGATCTAACATGGACAGGGTACAGATCTAACATGGACAGGGTACAGATCTAACATGGACAGGGTACAGATCTAACATGGGGACAGGGTGCAGATCTAACATGGACAGGGTACAGATCTAACATGGGGACAGGGTGCAGATCTAACATGGACAGGGTACAGATCTAACATGGGGTCAGGGTGCAGATCTAACATGGACAGGGTACAGATCTAACATGGACATGGTACAGATCTAACATGGACAGGGTGTAGATCTAACATGGACAGGGTGCAGATCTAACATGGGGTCAGGGTGCAGATCTAACATGGACAGGGTACAGATCTAACATGGACATTGTACAGATCTAACATGGACAGGGTACAGATCTAACATGGACAGGGTACAGATCTAACATGGCCAGGGTACAGATCTAATATGGACATGGTACAGATCTAACATGGACAGGGTGTAGATCTAACATGGACAGGGGGCAGATCTAACATGGACAGGGTACAGATCTAACATGAGGTCAGGGTACAGATCTAACATGGACAGGGTGTAGATCTAACATGGACAGGGTACAGATCTAACATGGGGTCAGGGTACAGATCTAACATGGACAGGGGACAGATCTAACATGGACAGGATACAGATCTAACATGGGGTCAGGGTGCAGATCTAACATGGACAGGGTACAGATCTAACATGGGGTCAGGGTGCAGATCTAACATGGACAGGGTGTAGATCTAACATGGACAGGGTGCAGATCTAACATGGGGTCAGGGTGCAGATCTAACATGGACAGGGTGCAGATCTAACATGGACAGGGTACAGATCTAACATGGACAGGGTGCAGATCTAACATGGGGTCAGGGTACAGATCTAACATGGACAAGGTACAGATCTAACATGGACAGGGTACAGATCTAACATGGGGTCAGGGTGTAGATCTAACATGGACAGGGTACAGATCTAACATGGACAGGGTACAGATCTAACATGGACATGGTACAGATCTAACATGGACATGGTACAAATCTAACATGGACAGGGTGCAGATCTAACATGGACAGGGTACAGATCTAACATGGGGTCAGGGTGTAGATCTAACATGGACAGGGTACAGATCTAACATGGACAGGGTGCAGATCTAACATGGACAGGGTGCAGATCTAACATGGACAGGGTACAGATCTAACATGGGGTCAGGGTGTAGATCTAACATGGGATCAGGGTGTAGATCTAACATGGACAGGGTACAGATCTAACATGGACAGGGAGCAGATCTAACATGGATAGGGTACAGATCTAACATGGACAGGGTACAGATCTAACATGGACAGGGTGCAGATCTAACATGGACAGGGAGCAGATCTAACATGGACAGGGTACAGATCTAACATGGGGTCAGGGTACAGACCTAACATGGGATCAGGGTGTAGATCTAACATGGACAGGGTACAGATCTAACATGGGGTCAGGGTACAGACCTAACATGGGATCAGGGTGTAGATCTAACATGGACAGGGTACAGATCTAACATGGGGTCAGGGTGTAGATCTAACATGGACAGGGAGGAGATCTAACATGGACATAGGGTGTAGACCTAACATGGGCATAGGGTGCAGATCTAATATGGACAGGGTGCAGATCTAACATGGGGACAGGGTGTAGATCTAACATGGGCATAGGGTGCAGATCTAACATGGACAGGGTGCAGATCTAACATGGACAGGGTGCAGATCTAACATGGACAGGGTGTAGATCTAACATGGACAGGGTGCAGATCTAACATGGACAGAGTGCAGATCTAACATGGACAGGGTGCAGATCTAACATGGGCATAGGGTGCAGATCTAACATGTACATAGGGTGCAGATCTAACGGGGTCAGGGTGCAGATCTAACATGGACAGGGTACAGATCTAACATGGACAGGGTACAGATCTAACATGGACAGGGTACAGATCTAACATGGACAGGGAGCAGATCTAACACGGACAGGGTACAGATCTAACATGGGGACAGGGTACAGATCTAACATGGGGTCAGGGTGCAGATCTAACATGGACAGGGTACAGATCTAACATGGGGTCAGGGTGCAGATCTAACATGGAGAGCGTGTAGATCTAACTTGGACAGCGTGCAGATCTAACATGGATAGGCATTGTGCATGGGTAACACCACTCTGCTGGACAGTGTGCAGAGAAGGTTTAAGCTGGAAAGGGTGTAAGAGAATATTTAAGCTGGAGAGGGTGCAGGTCTGAGCTGGAAAAGGTGCCGAGAATACACCTGTGGCACTGTGCAATGGGTAACACCAATCTGCTGGATAGGGTGCAGAGAAGGTCTATACTGGAAAGGGTGCAGAAAGGTTTAAGATGGAAAGGGTGCAGAGAAAATTTAAACTGCAAAGGGTGCAGAGAAGACACAGAAGGCGGTGTGACACTGCAATGGGTAACATGAAATAGACAATAGGTGCAGGAGTAGGACTTTCTGCCATTCCATGTGATCATGGCTGATCATCCCCAATCAGTACCCCGTTCCTGCCTTCTCCCCATATCCCTTGACTCCGCTATCTTTAAGAGCCCTATCTAGCTCTCTCTTGAAAGTATCCAGAGAACCGGCCTCCACCGCCCTCTGAGGCAGAGAATTCCACAGACTCACCACTCTCTGTGAGAAAAAAGATCTAAACTGGAAAGGGTGTAAAGAAGATTTAAGACGTAAAGGGTCATAAGATCATAAGTAATAGGAGAAGAATTAGGCCATTCAGCCCATTTATATATATATATATATATATATATACACACATATGAATAAATAAATTGATAAAGTGCAAATAACAGATAATGGGTTATTAATGTTCATAGTTTTGTCTGAGCCAGGTTTAATAGCCTGATGGCTGTGGGGAAGTAGCTATTCCTGAACCTGGTCCTTGCAGTCTTCAGGCTCCTGTACCTTCTACCTGAAGGTAGCGGGGAGATGTGAGTCTTTGATGATACTGCCAGCATTTTTGAGGCAGCGACTGCGATAAATCCCCTCGATGGAAGGGAGGTCAGAGCCGATGATGGACTGGGCAGTGTTTACTACTTTTTGTAGTCTTTTCCTCTCCAGGGCGCTCAAGTTGCCGAACCAAGCCACGATGCAACTGGTCAGCAAGCTCTCTACTGTGCACCTGTAGAAGTTAGAGAGAGTCCTCCTTGACAGACCGACTCTCCGTAACCTTCTCAGGAAGTAGAGGCGCTGATGAGCTTTCTTGATGATTGCATTAGTGTTCTCGGACCAGGAAAGATCTTCAGAGATGTGCACGCCCAGGAATTTGAAGCTCTTGACCCTTTCAACCATCGACCCGTTGATATAAACGGGACTGTGGGTCCCCATCCTACTCCTTCCAAAGTCCACAATCAGTTCCTTGGCTTTGCTGGTGTTGAGGGCCAGGTTATTGTGCTGGCACCACATGAACTGTTGCTCGATCTCTCTTCTATACGCCCAACTCATCCCCATCAGTGATACGTCCCACACCAGTGGTGTCGTCAGCGAACTTGATGATGGAGCTTGCACTGTGTCCGGCTACACAGTCATAAGTATAGAGTGAGTACAGCAGGGCAGAGAAGAACTAGGATGGGAACAGCGCAGGGAAGATTGAAGCTGGGAAGGGTGTAGAGAATATCTAAACTGGAAAGGATCCAGAGAAGATTGAACGTGGAATGGGGGCAGAGAAGATTGAACGTGGAATGGGGGCAGAGAAGATTGAACGTGGAATGGGGGCAGAGAAGATTGAACGTGGAATGGGGGCAGAGAAGATTGAACGTGGAATGGGGGCAGAGAAGATTGAACGTGGAATGGGGGCAGAGAAGATTGAACGTGGAATGGGGGCAGAGAAGATTGAACGTGGAATGGGGGCAGAGAAGATTGAACGTGGAATGGGGGCAGAGAAGATTGAACGTGGAATGGGGGCAGAGAAGATTGAACGTGGAATGGGGGCAGAGAAGATTGAACGTGGAATGGGGGCAGAGAAGATTGAACGTGGAATGGGGGCAGAGAAGATTGAACGTGGAATGGGGGCAGAGAAGATTGAACGTGGAATGGGGGCAGAGAAGATTGAACGTGGAATGGGGGCAGAGAAGATTTAATTTGGAAGGAGTGTAGAGAAGATATAACATAGGTAGATAGCTGGATTGGTTTAAGATGAGGGGAAGGGGGAAGATTTAATACACAAAGGGTGGTAGGTATATGAAACTAGCCGCCAGAAGAGGTAGTTGAGGCAGGTAGGATTAGTTTAGAGGGAACAAAATGTGTAAGAAAGAACCACAATAGACAATAGGTGCAGGAGTAGGCCATTCGGCCCTTCAAGCCAGCACCGCCATTTAATGAGATCATGGCTGATCATCCCCAATCAGTACCCCGTTCCTGCCTTCTCCCCATATCCCTATCTGCTATCTTTAAGAGCCCTATCTAGCTCTCTCTTGAAAGCATCCAGCCTCCACCGCCCTCTGGGGCAGAGAATTCCACAGACTCACCACTCTCTGTGAGAAAAAGTGTTTCCTCGTCTCCATTCTCAATGGCGTACTCCTTATTCTTAAACTGTGGCCCCTGCAGATGCTGGTTTAAATCGAAGGTAGACACAAAGTGCTGGAGTAGCTCAGAAGGAACGAATTTCTTCTTCCCAGAGATGCTGCCTGTCCCGCTGAGTTACTCCAGCATTTTGTGTCTACCGAAGTTTACAGGGATATGGGCCAAACTCAGGCAGGTGGAATGAGTGTAGATGGGGAATGTTGGTCGTTGTGGGCAAGTTGGGCTAAAGGGCTTGTTTCCACGCTGTGTGACTCTGACTGTCACCAACCTTGTCACCAGACTCTAAATGCAATTGTAATTCACTGATTATTAGCCAAGTATGTAAACATACAAGGAATTGGATTTGGCAACAGTCATACAAAAACACAACACGATGCATAACTACATAAAAATTAAACAGACTTAACCAGCCACCACAGCGGCGTGTGAGAATCCCCAAGGCACACAGCACAAGCGGAGGCCCACAGCCATCAGTTCAATGTCACACACACACACACACACACACACACACACACACACACACACACACACACACACACACACACACACACACACACACACACACACACACACACACTCTCACACACACACACACACACACACACACACACACACACACACACACACACACACACACACACACACACACACCCCTTCACCGTGGTGTGACCAGAGTTGTACCGACTGCTGTCACTCTCTCTGCAGTCGCTGTCCGCCCGAACAGTCAGAAAGCCGTCCGCACTCGCGCCATATCCCCACAAAACACCGAGATCACCGCACTCACGGCCCTCCCTCCGAGTCCCCACCGGCGCAGGCAGCATCCATCTTGCTGTGGGTGACCTCGCATTCCCCACATTCGACAAAAATCGAATAACATATACCTTCCCCTTCCTCCCGCGGTCGGGGTGATCGAAACATCCGTGATCGGGGCGGTCGAAGCTCCCGCGTTCAGGGCGGTCAAAGCTCCCGCGTTCGGGGCGGTCGAAGCTCCCACGCGCGGTCGAAGCTCCCACGTTCGGGGCGGTCGAAGCTCCCGCGTTCGGGGCGGTCGAAGCTCCCGCGTTCGGGGCGTCGAAGCTCCCACGTTCGGGTGGTCGAAGCTCCCACGCGAGGTTGGAGCTCCCGCAGTCGATCCCTAACAAAGGGACCGCCGGCTCCACGCTGTTAAAGCCACAGTGCGGATGGAGATACGATGAAAAAGTCGCATCTCCGTCGAGGGAAGAGATTCAAAAAGGTTCCCCCCCACCCCCATCCCTCACATAATACATAATACAAAATCTAAAGGTGCAGTACAAACATACAAACACAGACTGAATCAGCAAAGGAAGAACGGGACGAGGCAGGCTGTTGCGTGGCTGCCTTATACGGCGCCAGCTTATAACACTAATAATTAATGTAACCTTACTTTATACCTAGAGTTAGACAATATAATCATAGCTTGTACATATAGTTAGACAAATATAACTACAGTTTCTACCTATAGCTAGTTAATATGACTATTGCTTGTAGAAATAGCTAGTTAATATAACTATAGCTTCTACCCATAGGTAGTTAATATAGGTGTAGCTAGTTAATATAACTATAGCCAGTACCTTCAGCTAGTTAATATAGGTGTAGCTAGTTAATATAACTATAGCTTCTATCCATAGGTAGTTAATATAGGTGTACCTAGTTAATATAACTATAGCTTCTACCTACAGCTAGTTAATATATGTGTAAAAAGTTAATATAACTGTAGCCTGTACCTACAGCTAGTTAATATAGGTATAGCTAGTTAATATAACTATAACTTCTACCTACAGCTAGTTAATATAGGTATAGCTAGTTAATATAACTACAGCCAGTACCTACAGCTAGTTAATATAGGTGTAGCTAGTTAATATAACTATAGCTTCTACCTACAGCTAGTTAATATATGTGTAGCTAGTTAATATAACTACAGCCAGTACCTACAGCTAGTTAATATAGGTGTAGCTAGTTAATATAACTATAGCTTCTACCTACAGCTAGTTAATATATGTGTAAATAGTTAATATAACTATAGCCAGTACCTACAGCTAGTTAATATAGGTGTAGCTAGTTAATATAACTATAGCTTCTACCTACAGCTAGTTAATATATGTGTAAATAGTTAATATAACTATAGCTTCTACCTACAGCTAGTTAATATATGTGTAGCTAGTTAATATAACTATAGCTTCTACCTAAAGCTAGTTAATATAGGTATAGCTAGTTAATATAACTACAGTCAGTACCTACAGCTAGTTAATGTAGGTATAGCTAGTTAATATAACTATAACTTGCTTAAATCACAAACTAACCAATTTTATCACTTAAAAATTATAAACAAAACCAGAACTAGAAACTCAGCTGAAAGGTTTAACAAATAATCTATGCGGGAAGGAACTGCAGATGCTGGTTTAAACCGAAGATGGACACAAAGTGCTGGAGTAACTCAGCGGGGACAGGCAGCATCTCTGGAGAGAAGGAATGGGTGATGTTACTGACTGTCTGAAGAAGGGTCTCGACCGGAAACATCAGCCATTCCTTCTCTCCAGAGATGCTGCCTGTCCCACCGAGTTACTCCAGCATTTTTGTGTCCTATAACCGATAAACTGTCCAATTAATAGCACTGGACATTGGCTGGTTAATATAACTGATGCTTCCTCAAACCGCAGCCTAACCAATTACTGCCCTAAAAATCACAAATAATGATGCCAGAAACAGATTTGTCGGTAAAACAAAGAATTTCACTGTATGAGTGAATAAGTTTATTGGCCAAGTATTCACATACAAGGGATTTGCCTTGGTGCTCCGCCCGCAAGTGACAACATGACACACAGTGACAGTTTGGAATGACACATAAAACATTAAACATTAATAATCAATCATTATCGAGGTAGACGGGCCAATGAAGTGTCATTAAATCATTGCCTGAATTGGGTTTGCGGCATGGTGGCGCAGCGGTAGAGTTGCTGCCTCACAGCGCCAGGGACCCGGGTTCCATCCTGACTACGGGTGCTGTCTGTGCGGAGTTTGCACCTTCTGCCCATGACCTGCGTGGGTTTTTCTCCGGGAGCTCCCGTTTCCTCCCACTCTCCAAAGACGTGCAGGTTTAATTGGCTTGGTATGAATGTAAATTGTCCCTAATGTGTTGTCAGGTATTGTTAATGTGCGGGGCTCGCTGGTTGGCACGGACTCGGTGGGCCGAAGGGCCTGTTTCCCGGCTGTATCTCGAAACTGAACTAAACCTAACAGTCATTGAAATATCACCAGTAATTGCTCTAAATACTCGATTGAATGCATTAACAGATAAAATTAAGGTTGTAAACACAAAGTCCTGAAGGAACTCAGTGGGGAGGGGGGGCTGTGAGAATGATGAACTGAAGTAAACTAAACTAATAAGCCATTGGCAATGCAGTGCGCTTCAAGTAACCGTGTCATAAATCTGTAGACCCTCCACTTCATACTTCCAGTTCTAGTTATGTTGCTAACTCAAATGTCACTGCAGTTTGCACCCCAGCGGTATGAACATTGACTTCTCTAATTTCAGGTAGTCCTTACTTTCTCCTCCCCTTCTCAGCTCTCCCTCAGCCCACTGGCTCCACCTCTTCCTTTCTTCTCCCCCCCCCCCCCCCCCCCCAACAACCCCCCCCACATCAGTCTGAAGCAAAGATCCTACAGCGAGCAAGATGGTCCACACGACAAAAAAGACGTAGTACGGTCATGGGCAGGTTCGTGGGTAATTTTCGGCCCCATTTCCGTAACCGGCTTCCGTCTCCGCACCAAAGATCCCACATAGGATACGAGTGCGGAGACGGAAGCCGGTTACGGAAACATCCTCGTAAAAATAAAAGTTCTTTGGTAAAAATCTTCTCCTCATTTTCAGAATTTAAATTTATTAACACAAACTGTTCCCCCGCAACGCTGATTACACTGCGAGTCGGGTCGAGTCCGGTTACTAAAATGGATGCACAAAAAGGCCCACGTTCGGCTCCGTTGCGTACTACACGTCAGCCCGTTGCGTTTAGCAGGAGTGGTCTATCTTGCTCCGCTATAGGATCTTGGATCTGAAGCAGGGTTTTGGCCCGAAACGTCGCCTATTTCCTTCGCTCCACAGATGCTGCCGCACCCGCTGAGTTTCTCCAGCAATTTTGTCTACCTTCGATTTTCCAGCATCTGCAGTTCCTTCTTAAATGCTTTGTCTACTGTATCTTAATTGGTACATGTGACAATTAACTTGAATCTTGAATTAATTAGACAAATTAACATGGACTTGATTAAACTGTAAACTAAGCAGTTAATCTCTTGATAATTAAATAGAAAGGTAGAAATGGATGCATTAACAGATAAAGTCAAGCTCTGAACACAAAGCGCTGGAGGAGCTCAGCGGGTCAGGCAGCTAAATCCTGCACACCGCGGGCATCTTAGGGGGTGTGTCACTGTGCAGATGCACCGCAGGAAGCATTTTCTCGGGATGCATCACAGAACGGTTTGGGAACAGCCCCATGCAAGACCTGCAAGGAGTCGCGGCGAATTGTGGACGCAGCCCAGACTATCACACAAGCCAACCTCTACATCTCACGCTGCCTCGGCAAGGCCAGCAGCATCATCAAGCACCAGTCGCACCCCGGTCACTCCCTCTTCTCCCCTCTCGCATCAGGCAAAAGTGTGGAAACGCACAGCTCCAGATTCAGGGACCGTTTCCTCCCAGCCGTTATCAGTCAAGTGAACCATCCTACCACAACCGGAGAGCGGTCCTGAACTACCTGCCTTATTGGTGATGCTCGGACTATCCTTGATCGGACTTTGCTGGCTTTATCTTGCATTAACTGTTATTCCCTTGTCATAGACAACAGACAATAGGTGCAGGAGTAGGCCATTCGGCCCTTCGAGCCAGCTCCGCCATTCAATGTGATCATGGCTGATCATCCCCAATCAGTACCCCGTTCCTGCCTTCTCCCCATATCCCTTGACTCCGCTATTTTTAAGAGCCCTATCTAACTCAAAGAGAACCTGCCTCCGACGCCCTCTGAGGCATGTATCTATCCTCTGTAAATGTCTGGATTGTAATCATGTCTTGTCTTTCCGCTGACTGGTTAGCACGCAACAAAAGCTTTTCACTGAACCTCATCGATACGTGTGGCAAGAAATTAAACTGAACTTGAGTGTTGAACAAACAATCTTTTCTTAAATGTGTAAACTTGCCAGTAAATAGCACTGAAAATTGCCTGGCTAATATAACTACTGCTTGTTTAAACTATAAACTAACCAATTATTAAACATAAAACTAGAAATTGCTGGAAATACTCAGTTGGTGTGGAACGATATCCGTGCAGTGCGGCACGGTGGCGCAGCGGGTAGAACTGCTGCCTCACAGTGCCGGAGACCCGGGGTTCAATCCAGACTACGGGTGCTGCCTGTATGGAGTTTGCACGTTCTTCCCGAGATGAGAAGGGCAGAAGACCGAGTTGAGAAAGACTTTTTTCGCACAGAGAGTGGTGGGTCTCTGGAACTCTCTGCCACAGAGGGTAGTTGAGGCCAGTTCGTTGGCTATATTTAAGAGGGAGTTAGATGTGGCCCTTGTGGCTAAGGGGATCAGAGGGTATGGAGAGAAGGCAGGTACGGGATACTGAGTTGGATGATCAGCCATGATTATATGGAATGGCGGTGCGGGCTCGAAGGGCCGAATGGCCTCTACTCCTGCACCTAATTTCTATGTTTCCCGTGACCTGCGTGGGTTTTCTCCGGTTTCCTCCCACACTCCAAAGATGTTCAGGTTTGTAGGCTAATTGGCTGCAGTAAAAATTGTAACTTATCCCTAATGTGTAGGATAGTGTTAGTGTGCTCCCTGGTTGTGGTAGGATGATTCAGTTGCCTGATAACAGCCGGGAAGAAACTGTCCCTAAATCTGGAGGTGTGTGTGCGTTTGTTTTCACACTTCTGTACCTCTTGCCCGATGGGAGAGGGGAGAAGAGGGAGTGGCCTGGGGTGAGACTGGTCCTTGATGATGTGTAGATGGAGTCGATGGAAGGGAGGTTGGTTTGTGCGCGTGACGGTCTGGGCTGCGTCCACAACTCCCTGCGGTTGCTCGCGGGTCTCGGACGGAGCTGTTCCCAAACCGTGCTGTGATGCTTCGCGATGAAATGCTACCGACGGCGCATCTGTAGAAGTTGGTGAGAGTTGATGGGGACTTGCTGAACTTCCTCAGCCTCCTAAGGAAGTCGAGGCGTTGGTGTGCTTCCTTCAATTGCTTCACCACGGGTGGTCCAGGAGTAACACCGATACATTTGGGGGGGGCGGGATAGGCACCAGTAAATTGAAAATTAGGGAAGAGAAGAGAAATGGGGTAGCAGTGGAAAGGGATGGCAGATAGAACCGGGAATAGCAGGAGCAGTCACGAGACAAGATTATTGTCATGTGTCCCAGATAAGACAATGACATTCTTACTTGCTGCAGAACAACAGGATATGCAAACACGGTACATAACGGGGGGGGGGGGGGGGGGGGAAATATTCAAGGGCCTGCCCCACTATACGAGTTTACCCAAGAGCTCTCCCGAGTTCAAAAAAATCAAACTTGTGGTAAGAATTAGGAAGTATTATATAATAGAAATGCTCGGATAGTGACTTTTATATAAGCCAGTTAATTTGAAAAGTTTAAGGTTCTCGTAACTAAATAAACTACAGCGAAAAATATACACAGGGAGAGATGAATCAAAGCATGGAGGCCTGAACCTGCAGAGCTTAGTTTACTGCTTTGGGGCAATTGTATTTGATATGACTTTGTGTTGAATGTCTAATATCTATATAAATGATGTGAGTTCTATCAAAGTTAATCCTCTCTGGACCCTCCCCAGAGCATCAGCTCTGTGTTGGAAGGTTTAAGAGACTAGTCTCAGCTGAATAAAAAAAATCGATTTCAACCGCTACAAGCGTTTGAGTCGAGTTAACTGTAGATTGACAAAATAACTCGGTTGAACAAGTACGTAGCGGGTACGTCGGAGCTCGGGGCGTCTCTTAGCGGCTCGTAACGCTAACGGCAGGTGCTCGGGGAAGGCGGTAAGCTGGTGAAGATTTTTCAACGTTGACGAATGTCCACGAGCGCCCCGAGTACCTACGGGCGGCCATTACCGTAATTCCCCGAGTTCAAATCAGGGGAAACTGGGAGAACTCTTGAATTGGCTCGTACAGGGGGAGAGGCCCTTCAGTGTGTGTGTATGTGTATATACGCAAGCATACATACTCGATAAATAAACAAATACGGTGCGATAATAATAATAATAGTCTGTTGTAGTTCAGAGCTTATTTGTTGTCGTGTTCACCAGGTTAATTCCCGGGATGGCTGGACTGCCATACGCTGAGAGAATGGAGCCGCTGGGCTTGTACATGCTGGAGTTTAGAAGGATGAGAGGGGTTCTCATTGAAACATATAAGATTGTTAAGGGTTACACAAAAAGCTGGAGAAACTCAGCGGGTGCAGCAGCATCTAAGGAGCGAAGGAGATAGGCGACGTTTCGGGTCGAGACCCTAAGATTGTTAAGGCCTTGGACACTAGAGGCAGGAAACATGTTCCCGATAATAAGAAGGGTCTTGACCCGAAACGTCGCCTATCTCCTTCGCTCCTTAGATGCTGCTGCACCCACTGAGTTTCTCCAGCCTTTTGTGTAACCCTCAACATGTTCCCGATGTTGGGGGAGTCCAGAACCAGGGGCCACAGTTTAAGAATAAGGGGTAGGCCATTTAGAACGGAGGCGAGGAAACACTTTTTCTCACAGAGAGTGGTGAGTCTGTGGAATTCTCTGCCTCAGAGAGCGGTGGATGCTTTCAGGAGAGAGCTAGATAGGGCTCTTAAAGATAGCGGAGTCAGGGGATATGGGGAGAAGGCAGGAACGGGGTACTGATTGGGGATGATCAGCCATGATCACATTGAATGGCAGTGCTGGCTCGAAGGGCCGAATGGCCTACTCCTGCGCCTATTGTCTATTGTCTATTCATTAATATTTGTTATTATATTATATTAATAATGTCTGAAGAAGGGTCTCGACCAGACACGCCACCTATTTCCTTCGCTCCATAGACGCTGTCTCCTCACCCGCTGAGTTTCTCCAGCGTTTGTTTGTCTACCTACCTTCGGTTTTTCCAGCATCTGCAGTCATAGAAACATAGAAATTAGGTGCAGGAGTAGGCCATTCGACCCTTCGAGCCTGCACCGCCATTCAATATGATCATGGCTGATCATCCAACTCAGTATCCCGTACCTGCCTTCTCTCCATACCCTCTGATCCCCTTAGCCACAAGGGCCACATCTAACTCCCTCTTAAATATAGCCAATGAACTGGCCTCAACTACCCTCTGTGGCAGAGAGTTCCAGAGACCCACCACTCTCTGTGTGAAAAAAGTCCTTCTCATCTCGGTCCTAAAGGATTTCCCCCTTATCCTTAAGCTGTGACCCCTTGTCCTGGACCTCCCCAACATCGGGAACAATCTTCCTGCATCTAGCCTGTCCAACCCCTTAAGAATTTTGTAAGTTTCTATAAGATCGCCTCTCAATCTCCTAAATTCTAGAGAGTATAAACCGAGTCTATGAAGTCTTTGTTCATAAGACAGTCCTGACATCCCAGGAATCAGTCTGGTGAACCTTCTCTGCACTCCCTCTATGGCAATAATGTCCTTCCTCAGATTCGGAGACCAGAACTGTACGCAATACGTAGGCAGTCCTGCACGCAGTCCTTTCATTGCAATTTTTCTACCGACAGAACCGCAATGCCTGTCTGCTAACGATATGAGCATTCCAGCTTTTTTTTAAACCCACACGCGTTTGTAAGGTTAAAAAAAAAACGGAGTGGTGGAAAACAAAATGCTTGCGTGTGAGGTCACACACGTGACCAGCCCCTATTTGAGCTCTGGCCCAAAACAAACGATGCCAGCATAACATTAAAATTGATTAACTTCAACACCAAGAAAATGATTCATGTATGCAGTTCACAACACAATATACCTGTAATGCTTTCAGAATTAGAAGGGGGGCATTCTACAATTTCTGGTCACACACGTGACTAGGAATGGGGCCTATTGGGGATGTTAGGGCAGGAGCTCAGTGATTGGGGATATTAGGGGAGGGCACCAGTAAATGGGGAACTAGGAGAGGCACTAGTCAGCGATAGTTGTTTATCATCATCACTCATTCAGTGTAGCTCATGCAAGGAGTATTCGTAATAAGGTGTTAAAGGAGGAACTGCAGATGCTGGAGAATCGAGGGTTACACAAAAAGCTGGAGAAACTCAGCGGGTGCAGCAGCATCTAAGGAGCGAAGGAGATAGGCGACGTTTCGAGTCTGAAGAAGGGTCTCGACCCGAAACGTCGCCTATCTCCTTCGCTCCTTAGATGCTGCTGCACCCGCTGAGTTTCTCCAGCTTTTCGTAATAAGGTGGATGAGTTGAACGTGCAGATAGCTATTAATGAGTATGCTATAGTTGGGATCACGGAGACATGGCTCCAGGGTGACCAAGGCTGGGAGCTGAACATCCAGGGATATTCAATATTCAGGAGGGATAGACAGAAAGGAAAAGGAGGTGGGGTAGCGTTGCTGGTTAGAGAGGAGATTAACGCAATGGAAAGGAAGGACATTAGCTTGGAGGATGTGGAATCGGAATGGGTAGAGCTGCGAAACACTAAGGGGCAGAAAACTCTGGTGGGTATTGTGTACAAGCCACCTAACAGTAGTAGTGATGTTGGGGATGGCATCAAACAGGAAATTAGAAATGCGTGCGACAAAGGCAAAACAGTTATAATGGGTGACTTCAATCTACATATAGATTGGGTGAATCAAATTGGCAGGGGCGCTGAGGAAGAGGATTTTTTGGAATGTATGCGCGATAGTTATCTAAATCAACATGTAGAGGAAGAGGTTTCTATGTTTCTAAAAACCTTCCGCATGGTGGCACCGCGGTAGAATTGCTGCCTCGTGGCACTCAACAGCCACAGAGACCCGCGTTCGACCCCGACTACGGGTGCTGTCGGTGCGGAGTCTGTATGTTCAAAGGCGTACAGATTTGTAGCTTTACTGGCTTGGTAGTAGTGTAAATTGTCCCCAGTGTGTGTAGGATTGTGTTAGTGTGCGGGGATCGCTGGTCGGCACGGACTCGGTGGGCCGAAGGGCCTGTTTTCATGCTGTATCTGTAAACTATACTAAACTATCCACGTACTCCAGTGATGCTGCCTGACCCGCTGAGTTACTCCAGCACTTTGTACCTGTCCACGTACTCCAGAGATGCTGCCTGACCCGCTGAGTTACTCCAGCACTTTGAACCTGTCCACGTTCTCCAGAGATGCTGCCTGACCCGCTGAGTTACTCCAGCACTTTGTACCTGTCCACGTTCTCCACACAGATGCTGCCTGACCCGCTAAGTTACTCCAGCACACTTTGTCGTTTTTTGTAAACCAGCATATACACGTCCGTGTCCATATAGCTGTCTCCAGATCACGCGATTTGGATGCTTTCATGAGTTTCTGGAAGCACTTGTTTCTTGGCTCTTGTAAAAAAAAGAGAAGCAATTTAGAACAAGAGGCTTTTGAAACAAAAACAAGAGCTCTTTTATTTAGCACTACTGCCCGAACTGATCCACTGACTTCAGGGTCATAGGGTCATTCAGCGTGGAAACAGGCCCTTCGGCCAAACTTGATCACAGCAACAACTGGCCGGTATGGGCAAGTTGGGCCGAAGGGCCTGCGCCCACGCTGTGTCACTCTATGACTCTATACTCTGCGGTGGTGTTGCGAGTAAGAATTTTCACGGTCCTATCTGGGATAGATGACAATTTAAAAAGATATAAAATATAGAAACATATAAAATTCTTAAAGGGATTGGACAGGCTAGATGCGGGAAAAATGTTCCCGATGTTGGGGGGAGTCCAGAACCAGGGGTCACACACAGTTTAAGAATAAGGGGTCGGCCATTTAGGACTGAGATGAGGAAAAACTTTTTCACCCAGAGAGTTGTGAATCTGTGGAATTCTCTGCCACAGAAGGCAGTGGAAGCCGATTCACTGGATGTTTTCAAGGGAGAGCTATGGGCCTGTCTCACTTCATGACTCTTTATGCCCCTGTCCCACTTAGGAAACCTGAACGGAAACCTCTGGAGACTTTGTGCCCCACCCAAGGTTTCCGTGGGGTTCCCGGAGGTTTTTGTCAGTCTCCCTACCTGCTTCCACTACCTGCACCCACCTGCAACCTCCGGGAACCGCACGGAAACCTTGGCTGGGGGCGCAAAGTCTCCAGAGGTTTCCGTTCAGGTTTCCTAAGTGGGACGGGGGGCATTAGGCAACTGCGGGGACTAGTTTTAATGGAACTAACCCACGATCCGGTCGACAGCCCACGACAGCACCTACGTCCACCTACGATAAGGGGCGAAGGCAGGAACGGGGTATTGATTGGGGATGATCAGCCATGATCACATTGAATGGCGGTGCTGGCTCGAAGGCCCGAATGGACTACTCCTGCACCTATTGTCTATTGACAGCAAAAATTGTCGCCAGTGCCACTGAAAATGTTCCAACATGTTGAATATTTTGCACCATTCGCCTGTCGTCAACCCAAAAAATTGCCTATGTAGGACAGGCCCATTAAAAAAAACTCTTGGAGGTAACAGAATCAGGGGATATGGGGAGAAGGCAGGAACGGGGTACTGTTTGTGGATGGTCAGCCATGATCATAGTTTTGGTCTCCTAATCTGAGGAAAGCCATTCTTGCCATAGAGGGAGTACAGAGCAGGTTCACCAGACTGATTCCTGGGATGGCAGGACTTCCATATGAAGAAAGACTGGCTAGTACTCGCTGGAATTTAGAAGATTGAGGGGGGATCTTATAGAGACTTACAAAATTCTTAAGGGGTTGTACAGGCTAGATGCAGGAAGATTGTTCCCGATGTTGGGGAAGTCCAGAACAAGGGGTCCCGGTTTAAGGATATGGAGAAAGTCTTTTAGGACTGAGATGAGAAAAACATTTTTCACACAGAGAGTGGTGAATCTGTGGAACTCTCTGCCACAGAAGGTAGTTGAGGCCAGTTCATTGGCTATATTTAAGAGGGAGTTAGATGTGGCCCTTGTGGCTAAAGGGATCAGGGGGTATGGAGAAAAGACAAGTACAGGATACTGAGTCTGAAGAAGGGTCTCGACCCGAAAAGTCGCTTATATTCTTCGCTCCTTAGATGCTGCTGCACCCGCTGAGTTTCTCCAGCCTTTTGTGTACCCTCGATTCTCCAGCATCTGCAGTTCCTTCTTTAATACTGAGTTGGATGATCAGCCATGATCATATTGAATGGCGGTGCAGGCTCAAAGGGCCGAGTGGCCTCTACTCCTGCACCTATTGTCTATGTTCCTCTGTTTATCATGTTGTTCACAGTGTGCTGTGTTTACATATTCTGTTGAGTAAGAATTTTCGATGTTTCTTAAAAACACTCTCGACTCTTGAACAAGGCCGGTGATCTGTTGAGGAAACTTTGAACTCGGACAGAAACCACGTCACAGCAAAACTTGCTCAACAGCTGCGGAGACGGAGGGTTTGTTTGTGGCAGAGAGAGCAGTCTCTGGTCCTTGTGATGCCACGGGCTTGCTGCACACACAAGTCTTGTGCAAGCGGGCCAGGCAGCAACCGGCCAGTGTCCTCCCTGCCCCCCCCCCCCCCCCCGCCCCCTCCCCGCTAATTACACAGCGGTCAAATCATCATCGCTTCAGCAACTATGCAGGAAACTGGCAACAGGAAGGCACATAGATCGTTCGTGTGGGGGGGTGGGGAGGGAGAGTATTATTGTCACGTACCGAGACCTAATGAAGATGTTAGCTTTCATAGCAAAAGGATTTGAGTATAGGAGCAGGGAGGTTCTACTTCAGTTGTATAGGGTCTTGGTGAAACCACACCTGGAGTATTGCGTACAGTTCTGGTCTCCAAATCTGAGGAAGGACATTATTGCCATAGAGGGAGTGCAGCGAAGGTTCACCAGACTGATTCCTGGGATGTCAGGACTGTCTTATGAACAAAGACTGCATAGACTCGGTTTATACTCTCTAGAATTTAGGAGATTGAGAGGGGATCTTATAGAAACTTACAAGATTCTTAAGGGGTTGGACAGGCTAGATGCAGGAAGATTGTTCCCGATGTTGGGGAGGTCCAGGACAAGGGGTCACAGCTTAAGGATAAAGGGGAAATCCTTTAGGACCGAGATGAGAAGGAATTTTTTCACACAGAGAGTGGTGGGTCTCTGGAACTCTCTGCCACAGAGGGTAGTTGAGGCCAGTTCATTGGCTATATTTAAGAGGGAGTTAGATGTGGCCCTTGTGGCTAAGGGGATCAGAGGGTATGGAGAGAAGGCAGGTACGGGATACTGAGTTGGATGATCAGCCATGATCATATTGAATGGCGGTGCAGGCTCAAAGGGCCAAATGGCCTACTCCTGCACCTAATTTCTATGTTTCTATGTTTCTATGTCGCTCAGGCACCGTGGAATTAAATCCGCCCCGCCACACAAATACAATCAAATGACCTGAAGTTTCCCTGCCTCAGAGGGCGGTGGAGGCTGGTTCACCGGATGCTTTCAAGAGAGAGCTAGATAGGGCTCTTCAAGAAAGCGGAGTCAGGGGATACGGGGAGAAGGCAGGAACGGGGTACTGATTGGGGATGATCAGCCATGATCACAGTGAATGGCGGTGCTGGCTGGAAGGCCCGAATGGCCTCTACTCCTGCACCTATTGTCTATTGTCTATTGTAGTTCTTTCTTACACATTTTGTTCCCTCTAAACTTATCCTACCTGCCTCAACTACCTCTTCTGGCATCTATTGTTTAAGACGGAACTGCAGATGCTGGAAAATCGAAGGTAGACAAAAAATGCTGGAGAAACTCAGCGGGTTCTCGAATTTCCCCAGCATTTTTGTCTACTTCCAAATGGCCTGAATCTCACCGATGACAGGCGCAAAATGGGAGGGAATGGGGGGGTCCCGGGTTGGTATGGAGGTCTCAGGGGTGGTAGAGGGTCCCAGGAGGGAATTCTGTTTGTGACACGGGATTGGGGAGGATCCCGAGATGGAATTGACGGCAACCCACGATGGAATATGGAGCAGGGGAAATTTGGGGGGGGGGGGGGGGGGGGGGGGGGATCCAGAGAGGGGATTGAAGGGGTAGATAGACACAAAATGCTGGAGTAACTCAGCGGGGCAGGCAGCATTGAAAAGAGAAGAAGCAATGGGTGTCATTTCAGACTGAAGAAGGGTCTCGACCCGAAACGTCACCCATTCCTTCTTCACCTTTTGATGCTGCCTGCCCCGCTGAGTTACTCCAGCATTTTGTCTTTGACAAGTCGGGGGGAGTTCCCCCCCCCCCCCCCCCCCCCCCCCCCGCCACGGGTACCATGTAATCCCGTGCTGCGCACTAAACCGTCTCCCCCCCCCCCCCCCCCAACTAGTCTGAAGAAAGGTCTCGACCCGAAACGTCACCCGTTCCTTTAGGCTAATATTCATTGGAATTTAGAAGGAGGAGGGGGAATCTTAGAAACATAGAAATTAGGTGCAGGAGTAGGCCATTCGGCCCTTCGAGCCTGCACCGCCATTCACTATGATCATGGCTGATCATCCAACTCAGTATCCCGTACCTGCCTTCTCTCCATACCCCTCTGATCCCCTTAGCCACAAGGGCCACATCTAACTCCCTCTTAAATATAGCCAATGAACCGGCCTCAACTACCCTCTGTGGCAGAGAGTTCCAGAGACCCACCACTCTCTGTGTGAATCTTATAGAAACATACATCACATTCTTAAGGAATTGGACAGGCTAGATGCAGGAAACATTGTTGGGGGAGTCCAGATCTTAAGAATAAGGGGTCGGCCATTTAGGACTGAGATGAGGATTTTTTTTTTTTCACCCAGAGAGTTGTGAATCTGTGGAACGGGGTACTGATTCTGGATGATGGGCCGTGATCATATTGCATGGCGGTGCTGGCTGGAAGGGCCGAATGGCCTCCTCCTGCACCTATTTTCATACATTCTTAATATTTTTAAAGTTTACAATCATTCTTATTTGTACTTCTATACTTTTTATTATTTTTAATACAGAAAGAAATTGGTAGGAAGAAATAATAGAGAAAAATAAAAATAAGAGTAAAAATAGAAAATCAATAATGTGAGTGGAGTTTTAAACCATCTATACTCATTGGAGATATATCAGTGATCTATTGTATGTAATTCTTCACCTATTCCTTCGTCCAGGTTTCAGTCAGGCCCTCGAACCGAGCCAATTTGTCCCTTTAGATAATCAATGAATGGAGACCATGTTCCTCTAAACTGGTCTAGCCTGTCCGAGAGGACAAGTCTTAATCTTTCCAAATGAAGTGTCTCCGACATTTCTGTGATCCACATTTTGATACTGGGGGAGGTAGGACCTTTCCAAAATTTTAATATTATTTTTTTTACCAATTATTAAACTATAATCAATAAAAATTCATTGTTTTATTGTTAGTGATTGATCAGTTTCTAATATACCTAATATGATTAATTTTGGATCTGGAGTCAAATTTGTATTAACCTCCTGCACTTATTTTCGATGTCACTCTGTCTGTATTAACCGCTGTGTGGGTCTTGGTGAGGTTGCCTTGTTTTGCTGCTCAGGCTGTTTGGACACTTGTGCTCGGAATTCCTTTGGCTCTGGTGTAGGTGGCCACGTGGTGTTTGTCTTAGTTCTCGAGCTTTGTGTGTGTGTGTTTTTGCGGAGGCTGGGGGGTGGGGGGGGGGGGGGGGTAGTTGGAGAAGTTTACTTGGCACTGGTCAGTGTTGTTTATACACATTCCCGAATCCTGAGCTGTCTGACGCACAGGTTTTCGCCTCTCGTACACTCGGGAGAAGCCGGGGGCCGGATGCAAAGATGCGGGAGGCTCTGCAAAGGGTTGCAGAGGAAGTTCACCAGAGGGATGCAGGAAGGAACTGCGGACGCTGGTTTAAACCAAAGTTAGACACAAAATGCTGGAGCAACTCGGCGGGACAGGCAGCGGCTCTGGAGAGGAGGAATGGCGCGAGACTGTTCCTCAGTCGGAGACGTCACCTGTTCCTTCTCTCTAGAGAAATGCCACCAGTCCCGCTGAGTCACTCCGGCATTTTGTGTTTGCCAGAATGATGTCTGGATTAGACTGCATTGGCTCTACAGAGAGAGTTGGACAGACTTGAGTTGTAGTCTCTGGAAGGAGCTGCAGATGCTGGTTTAAACCAATGTTAGACACAAAATGTTGGAGTAACTCAGTGGGACAGGCAGCGTCTCTGGAGAGAAGGAATGGGTGACGCTTTGGGTCGAGACCCTTCTTCAGTCTGAAATGTCACCCATTCCTTCTCTCCAGAGCTGCTGCCTGTCCCGCTGAGTCACTCCAGCATTTTGTGTTTGCCAGGTCAGGCCGGGGGGGAGATCCCCTCCGCCACGGGTACCATGGTGGGATAGACGGCAACTAAACTGTCTCCCCCACCTGGTTTGCCAGGTGAGGAGGGGGCTGTGGACTCTCAACAGGACCAAAAACCTGTCAAAGGGCGGATCTGCTCCGAGCTAGGCAACGGCCACCCACACTTCAGTAGACATTGCCATCACTGTCGTACACAGCATTGCAAGGCACCGTGCCCGCTGTTGTTTACGATGATGTCGTCGATGATGATGATGTCGTTGAGGATGATGTCATCGATGATGATGATGATTATGATGATGTCGTTGAGGATGATGTCGATGATGATGATGACGATGTCGTTGATGATGATGATGATGTCGTTGATGATGATTATGATGATGTCGTTGATGATGATGATGACGATTTCGTTGATGATGACGATGATGATGATGATGATGTCGTTGATGATGTCATTGAGGATGATGTAATTGATGATGATGATGACGATGTCGTTGATGATGATGATGTCGTTGATGATGACGATGTCGTTGATGATGACGATGTCGTTGATGATGATTATGATGATGTCGTCTCGACCCGAAACGTTGCCTATGCCTTCGCTCCATAGATGCTGCCTCACCCGCTGAGTTTCTCCAGCATTTTTGTCTACCCCCAGTATAAGTTGTAGTGAAGGAACTGCAGATGCTGGTTTAAATTGAAGATAGACACAAAATGCTGGAGTAACTCAGTGGCATCTCTGGAGAGAAGGAATGGGAGACGTTTCTCCTATGGTATATTGGCTATTATCACATGGATTCAAATACAGGCTAGTAGATGTCTTGCTGTCATATGCAAGGCATGATCAGGCTATTGATGAAGGATTGTGTGGATTGGTCATCTTACCTCAAAACCTGATATTCTTGTCTTAGGAGAGCACCAAAGATTCACTGGACTGGATTGGTGACATCAGTCTGAAGAAGGGTCTCGACCCGAAACGTCACCCACTCCTTCTCTCCAGAGATGCTGCCTGTCCCGCTGAGTTACTCCAGCTTTTAGTGTCTTACCCCCAGTGCAGTTGCTGGCTCACTCCAAAGACGGACACAAAATGCTGCAGTAACTCGGCGGGTCAGGCAGCATCTGTGGAGGGCTTCAACCCTCTCATCTGTGGAGAGCATCCGCTGCTCTAGGTGTCAGCTGCTCTACATCGGTGAGACCAAGCGCAGGCTTGGCGATCGCTTCGCCCAACACCTCCGCTCGGTCCGCAATAACCAACCTGATCTCCCGCTGGCTCAGCACTTCCACTCCCCCTCCCATTCCCAATCCGACCTTTCTGTCCTGGGCCTCCTCCATGGCCAGAGTGAGGCCCACTGTAAATTGGAGGAGCAGCACCTCATGTTTCGCTTGGGCAGTTTACACCCCAGTGGGGTGAACATTGACTTCTCCAATTTCAGGTAGTCCCTGCTTTCTCCTTTCCCCTCCCCTTCCCCGCTCTCCCTCAGCTCACTGTCTCCACTTCTTCCTTTGTTCCTCCCGCCCCCCCCCCCCCCTCCCACCCTCACATCAGTCTAAAGAAGGGTTTTGGCCCGAAACGTTGCCTATTTCATTTGCTCCACAGATGCTGCCTCACCCGTTGAGTTTCTCCAGCATTTTTGACTAGCATCTGTGGAGATTGGCTTCAATGACCCTTCGTTAGACCCCCCCCCCCCCCGTGTGAAGGGGCCGGAGCTCTCATCGAGATGGTTCCCCCCCCCCCTCGGTCAGCCAGCATCGTCACAGACCCACACCACCCTGGCCACGCTCTCATTTCACCCCTGCCATCGGGAAGGAGGTACAGGAGCGTGAAAACTGTAACGTCCAGGTTCAGGAGCAGCTTCTTCCCCTCAACCATCGGGCTAGTAAACACTACATCCTCCAAATAAGCTGTGAACTACAACAGACTATTTTTATCATTATTACACTATTATCGTTTGTTTTTTTGAGCATATACACACACTGAACTTTTTTCTCTCTCTCTCGTTTGTATTCACTGGAGTTTAGGACGAGGGGGGATCTTATAGAAACATATAAAATTATAAAAGGACTGGACAAGCTAGATGCAGGAAAAATGTTCCCAATGTTGGGCGAGTCCAGAACCAGGGGCCACACAGTCTTAGAATAAAGGGGAGGCCATTTAAGACTGAGGTGAGAAAAAAACGTTTTTACCCAGAGAGTTGTGAATTTGTGGAATTCCCTGCCACAGAGGGCATTGGAGGCCAAGTCACTGGATTGGGTTTAAGACAGTTAAAGCCTTGTCCCACGGTACGAGTTCATTCCAAGAGCTCTCCCGAGTTTTAAAAAAAATCAAACTCGTGGTTAGCAGGGAGAAAGAACGTAGCGGGTACGTCGGAGCTCGGGGACGTCTCTTAGCGCTAACGGCAGGTACTCGGGAAGGCTCGCTAACGGCAGGTGAGCACGGGAAGACCCGTGAAGATTTTTCAACATGTTGAAAAATGTCCACGAGAGCCCCGAGTACCGACGAGCGGCCATTACCGTAAATCTCCGAGTTCGAATCAGGGGAAACTCGGGAGAGCTCTTGGAATGAACTCGTACCGTGGGACAGGGGTTTTAGATAGAGCTCTAGGGGCCAGTGGAGTCAAGGGATATGGGGAGAAGGCAGGCACGGGTTATCGATAGGGGACGATCAGCCATCATCACAATAAATTGTGGTGCTGGCTCGAAGGGCCGAATGGCCTCCTCCTTACTATGTTTATCTTATAGAAACTTACAAAATTCTTATGGGGTTGGACAGGCTAGATGCAGGAAGATTGTTCCCGATGTTGGGGAGGTCCAGGACAAGGGGTCACAGTTTAAGGATATGGAAAAAGTCTTTTAGGACCGAGATGAGAAAATGGAGAGAATGCAGGTACGGGATACTGAGTTGGATGATCAGCCATGATCATATTGAATGGCGGTGCAGGCTCGAAGGGCGGAATGGCCTCTACTCCTGCGCCTATTTTCTATGTTTCTATATTCTGTTGTGTGAGAATGTCATAGTCTTGACGCTTGACCCTTGATGTTTTGCAGTCGCTGAATGAGTTGCTGGACTCGCTGGGGGCTCCGCTGGAGATCACGGACGGCTTCATCGGCAGCATCCTGGTGACCATCCCCTGGTCGGCCCTCATCACCGACAACTGCACCGTGGAGGTGACCGGCCTGCAGCTGACATGCCGACCCAAGTACTGCTTCGGTGAGTCGGCCGCCGGGGCAAAGCTGGGCCTGTCATTACCGCGCACCTCCCTACCAAGCCAAGGGCGGCAGCGATAGGCGTGAACATGCTGGAGTAACTCAGGCGGTCAGGCAGCAGCATCTCTGGAGGGAAGGAAACGGTCGTGACGTCCCGGCTCGAGACCCTTGTTCAGGCCAAGTTATTTGGATTTGCTCCTTATTTCCGCCTCCATTGTCGCTGCCTGACCTACTGCGCATTTCATGCTTTTACGGATTTCATTTCATACTAGACTTAGTGGGAGCCGTTGGGTCCCATGTTCACACGGGAGGGCTGGTCCCCCAACGCAATATTCCACCTCTCCACACATTCCAATATTGCTGGCCACTGGGGGGGGGGGAGGGACTTTCTGGAGTGCTAGCATGGTGTTGTGGGCCGTAGGGATTGGTTTTCCAGAGGGCTAGTATGGACATTGTGGGCCGGATGGATTCTTCGGCTGGCAGCTCAGTCACTGAGACCTCACTCTCTCATACACACACACACACACACACACACTCACTCACTCACTCACACACACACACACTCTCACTCACTCTCACTCACACGCATGCACGCACACACACACTCACACACACTCACACACACACTCACACACACACACACACATGTACACACACACTCACACACACACATGTGTACACACACTCATACACACACACACACACATGTACACACACACTCACACACACACATGTACACACACACTCACACACACACACATGTACACACACACTCACACACACACACACACACTTGTACACACACACTCACACACACACATGTGTACACACACTCACACACACACACTCACTCACTCACAAGTTTTTTTAAACACTCATAACTTTTTTATTTCTCATCGATGGGAAAAAATCCTCCGGGCCTGCTCAGTGGAGGAGGACTGTGAGTAAGACGGCCAAAAATCATAGCGTCTTTTCTAAAATTAATATGCACACAGACAGGAAGTGGCCAAGATGAGACTTTTAATTATATAGATGTACTACACCTAACCCACTCTGCTCACCCCCCCTGCCCCCCCCCTCCCCGTCTGCACACTCTATGACTCTATATCTCTAAACGTTTAGTTTAGTTTTGAGTTGCAGCGGTTCCCCGCATATTAATACTACCCTACAACTAAAGACATTAGACAATAGGTGCAGGAGTAGGCCATTCG